>OMNN01103237.1:11013-25046 GCA_900302755.1 Chromis chromis
TTTATATTTTATTTCAACTATGAGCATAGCACCGCATCACTAGCTTGTTGTTACCAATATTATGTTATATATAACAAATTTTAATGTATCCATTTTGGTTTTGGTTTTGTCTGTTTGTTTTGTTTTGATGTCCTGTTGTTGTTGTTGTTTTTGTTTTTTGTTTTTCCTCTTCCTTTAGCGGGATTTGTTTTTGTAATGTATAAAAGTTCAATAAAGATATTGATGGAAAAAAAAAAAAAAACTCACCTTTTACACTACAGCCTGAGGGCTCACAGTGTCCCTGACACCAATATTGTAATGCTTCAGAAAACATGATTCACAGTCTAATCTAAGAGTTCAGTGAAGCCTGCCACTGACCAATCATTTTAATGATTTGTCATTCTCCCCACTTCTGCTATCTAAGTGTTACAGTTTTTCTTCTCGACAGGAAACAACAACAAGCTCCAGGCTGCAGCCTACAGCACTGAAAATGAAACTGAAAGTTTTGGCAAGGATTGTGGATCGCGCTCTGCTAGTCTTTTTTTGGGTGGATTACCCATTTAATCACAGCTCTCGTCTCCCTGCATGCAAATGTTCCACCACAACACTTACACTGTCACTGTTTTGTGTAAACGCTGACGTTGCGTCCCTCACTTAGCTCCGTCCACAATGACTGTCACTGGTTTAACAAATTCAAACATCTTCTGTAGCTATCCAGGAGGGGGCAGATCATCACATGCCAACTAGTCGGTTCACTAACTCTCTAAAACCTTGCTGGTTCATAATAAGTTCTTCATTTTAGTTCATTTCCAAAGTTCTAACAATAATCTTGTTTAAGGCACCGGGACTACAGCTACACAAATCACTCTGTAGGAGTTGGAAGAATTTAGACCCTTTGTGACCCTCATAGGTGCCTTACTGTCATCTTTTGAGCATTTGGACCCAAACATGGCGACTACATCAGAACTAAGTGAATAAAGTCCCAACTAAGTGTGTTTTTGTCTCTGTTGTCAAAACTGCACCAGCAGTTAGCATGGCGGCACCAGGTCCAGATTGGGCCCCAGCTCAGGGGCCTCCAATTGCCTTCCCCTGAACCCGTCCTCAACTACAACTGACCTGCTGAGCTGGGGGGTGAGGACTTGGGGACGGTCGTGGAGAAAGGTCTTCATCCTCAACTCCAGAGTCCTGGTCACTAATGGAGCGGCCAGCGATGGGAGTGGAGGCACTGAGGACAGAACATATTCAGAGGAACACATGTCTATTAGTACATTTGTTTTCCTTTGTGCCAGTCTTCTTTAGTTCACTTTAAAAGGTGATCTTTTCTACCTGGTGAAGGTGCGCTGAGCCTCTCTGAAGACCTCCATCTGTCTGCTGTGGACCTCTAAACTCAGTTCACACTGAAGACTCTGACCGTCCACCGGCGCCACCTGCTGTCCATTCACAGGTCATCATGAATCCAGGAGCAACAGTTCAATCAGCTCCATTCATCAACACAACAAAGACGTTTTAAAACACAGTAGGTGCTGTTACCTGGTAGAGTGTAAAAGACTGGGAGGCGGTCAGCAGCTGGCAGTCCAGCTGTGGTCCTGGTCTGGGAGCTCGACACTGGAAGAACTGAGGAGCTTTGTGAGTCAAACCAAACACAACGAGCAGGAAAGAGCCGTTTTCTGACAGCACTCTGAAACAGCAGAAACACTCAAGTCACATATGTGCTCGCTAAAAAGGCTTTTATGGTTCTATGAACAACAAAAAAACATACCACCGTGATATGAGAGCCTTGTAAGTATCAGTAAACTAGTACAATGTCATACAGCCTCACTATATGGACTACATGTATTTCCGCCACTCACCTGTCGTGGAGGGAGAGGCTGAACATAAACCTCAGACACCAGGTCCACACCTGAGGGCTGTAGGTGTGTGTGACTCCACTCAGCCAGCTGTCACATGACAGGAAACACAAAGCAATATCACAGCTGGACTCAAAAGGACTCAAAACTTAATTTAAAAAATGAATCCAGGTTTCCATTTTTCTGATTTTACAGCTCATTCTTTGGCAATAAATGCTCACCTTGTTAAACTCGGATGGTATTGTAACAGATCAACAATATTCCCAACGTGTCAAAGATGCTACTTTTCAAACATGAATTGACAAAAAAATAAAAATTCTCTATGCGAAATAAAACATCAAATATAAGCTGAACAAAATGCATTTTAATAAAATTCAGCCACACCTACATCTTCTTTGGTGTCAGCTAGTCTGGAGCCGACTCCAAGCCACGTGTTGTTCAGTTTTATATTTGTCATGAAGTACCTTGTGACTGAAGTATTTTGGTTTGGTAGGAAATTATCTTGGTTTGGTTTGACCTGTGAACCAAACAATTACTGTCATTCCCAGAGCAAACCTTGCATAGCGTGGGCACCACCCAGAACATTGTGTCCGTGCATGTGTTGTTATCCATCAGCTATAGCAGGGTTAGCCTTGAAAGGCTGAAGTCATTCTACCAGTTTTACTAAACATGTACGATATGTTGACTCACTCTACTCAGTGAGCTTGAGTATTAATCAGCCTTCCTGCAGCCAGGATCTGTGAGCTCTCTGCTCTCAATGTATGGCTCAATCGACCGGCTGCCATGTGGGGTTTACACTGAGCGTATATACCAAGTGATAATTACAGCAAACTTTGTACAAGAAGATAAAACTGTAGCCTCAGTGTTGACAAAAAGTGAAAAATGCTGCAGTACACTTTTAAGGCTGACATTGCACTGCTTGCTTTAATGGTTGTTCAAATAAGTGCAAATGATGATTAACTAAATCAGACATTATATATTAATTATATATTTGACAGTAAACAGCTCAGAGTCCTTTTTAGGGACAGAAATCAGCATTTTAGTGTCTTAACTGTTACAATAAGAATTATGGCAAATAAGGTGCTTTTGAAAAAGGTACCGAAAATGCACTGAACTGTAATTTCAAAACCAAACTTTATATTGATCCCTGATCTTTGTATACCATTACACCCACAATAGTGAACAAGACAGAACAGGAAAACTCACATTCCGACCAGCGGCAGGCTGGAGGCTTTAGGATCTGACTCCAGCAGCAGGAGGAGTTTCCTGGTCTGATCCATGGTCAGAAACCTGGAAACACAAATCAATGATCTGAACTGTGATCGGACTCCATTACAAGTTGGCTGCTAGTGAGGGTGGTGTGTTCTTACCCTCTCTGACGGCTTGCGGTGAGTGGTTGGTTGATGCTGGTCAGACTCCTCAGCAGGGCAGTGGGGATGATGGGAATCACTCTGACCGGCTCAACGTCCACACTGACGGACGGACAGACAGCTGACCAGCTGAGGCCGAACACTGCAGCATCGGACTGCTGAGAGCAGACCACACAGCCCCTGACCTTCAACAGCTGAGACAGATCCAGAGTCTGTCTGCTGCTCACAGAGTGCTGCAACACCTGACACATGACGGAAAGCGTTAGCACAGTCTCTCTGTATTCACTATTCTCACACTTCTTTTTCAACCCCTTCTTACAAACAAACACTCTTTAACAGGAAACCTTATATTTACTTCATGTTTTTTGCTGTGTTTTTTCTCTCTGCTATGTTTCCTGCTATAGATTATGCTAATTTTTTTTCTTTTAATCTTTGTTTTTTGCATTCACCCTTTATTTTCTCTGTCATGCACTCAGATCTCTTGTTAAGGAAGCAGTCTACAAGTAAAGTCTGATTATTCATTCTGAGGCTAAATTCACTGTACAGACGGCAGAATCAGAAAATAATGGAGTTTTGAGGCTTTTGAGGCCTCCCTAAATAATCTGAAAACACCTCACTAGAGCATGAACACTGTCTTACAGATATTAATATTTTGTTATGTGAGCTACGAGTCAGCGATGATTACACAACAACCTTTGAACCCTTGAACTATTAAGTTTATTAATTTGACATTTTTATCTAATCCTCGTTCTCATTTCTGTTTATAAGAAAAGCTGCTAGAAGCCTCATGAACTTTACTTTTCAAAATATAACCTAGAAATGTACTGTATTCCTATATTTAATTAAACATGCATTCATTGAGCACTTATTGGGATACCTATTTTGATCTAATGCAACCCAGAACAACAGCTCTCTCATGAAAAATATTTTTACAAAGCTTCTACATTTTTAGCTTTTGACATTATCAGAAAGTTGATCATTCTACTTGATGTTTATTATTGATGTCCTTGTGTTAATATGGTTGACAAAACACGAGCAGCTTTCTGACCACGTCGACAAAAACTAAAAATGGTGAAGCCTTAAAGAGGTAATCCTGATAAGAAGTAAGTGAATGTTTAAAGGCATTTAAATAACTTTAGTTGGAGTTTGTGTTAATGTAAATTTTGACAATAAAATTGTGTTTACAGCAAAGGATCAGTCATCTGCCTCGCTGATTAGTAATCAATGGTGCACCGTTAGATGTCAGGAGATAACATTGCGCAAGTTAAAAGTGAAATTAGGCACATGTGCAAATGCACTTCCACAAGTTTAATCCTCGTTATAATGTAGTGTTTATGGGACCATACTGATGCAGTGTGAAGACAAGAGCATCATCCTGCAGGGTTGACTTCAGTTCCCCGCCCAGCATTAAAAACAGTTCACAGCAAAATAAAGAACATCAGAGCTGTGTTGTCACAGACAAGAAGATAACTGGACTTGGAAGAAGGGCGGAAAACAAAACTGCTACTGGTGACATACACTGACCGCCACTTCATTATTAGGTACACCTTACACCTGGGTTGGACCCTCTTTTTCCCTCAGAACTGTCTTAATTCTTCATGGAATAGATTCAACAAAGGGCTGGAAACATTCCTCAAGGACTTTGGTCCATATAGCATCAAGCAGTTGTTGTGGATTTGCACATCCAGGATGTGTATCTCCAGGTCCACCACATCCCAAAGGTGCTCTACTGGATTGAGATCTGGTGACTGTGGAGGCCATTGGAGTACAGTGAACTCATTGTCATGTTAAAGAAACCAGTTTGAGATGATCTGAGCTTTGTGACATGGAGCATTATCCTGCTGGAAGTAGCATCAGAAAATGGACCAATGAACGATGCTCAACTGGTGCTACTGGTGTTGTGAGATGAGAAGAAGTCAAATCAATACTTTTTCATGTCTGAAACCTGCACCTACAGCTGATAAAATATCTAGAATATTTAATGAATTGTGCAAAGATGAAATATTAAAGCAGCTGCTGGTAAAATGAGTTGCTTCAGGTAAAAAGTGAAGAGCAGACGTGTGAATTGTTCCCTGATCTTGTTCCTGCACTCAGCTGAACACTCAACTCAACATGCTGCAGGTGTCCAACTCACCTTAAAGCAGTGATGGAGCTCAGCCTCTGATTGGAAGACAGTGTCGGACTTCATCTCAGTCTGAGAGGAGAACAAACAGGGAACCAGGACGTCTCCAGGCAGCAGAGCGGAGGGAACCCGGCCCGAGGCACCAGCCTGGTCCCGACCTGGATCAAACCGGTCCAGAGTCACCGTGATCCCCTCCTCATCTGGACCACAACCGCACACAGAGGACAGACAGCTAGATTCAATACGAGTGCATGCTGCTACAGAGACACATCGATAAAGGATTATTAAAACACTCTGGACCAATCAGCATTCAGGATGAGATGATGAACTCTGACCTGAGTCGACAGACACTGATCCAAGGAAGAAACAGTGGAGGCGGGGCTTGTTGCTGTGACGGGCGTGACGCTGCGCCAGACGAAGTGCTTTCTCCAACAGCACCAACCGAGGCTTCCTGCAGAGACACACACAGTCCGGCGTCAGAGATGAGACTCAACAGCAGGTAGAAGCAGTAGGTGAGTGTTCAGATCAGCACATCTGGTAGAGTGCAGGAGGAGGTGCAAGTCTCCAGACTGACTTCTTACATTGGTTGCATTGGTGTGCCAAACTTTTTCACCTATGTGCACTGCAAGTAACTGGTGGGCCTCTGCGTTGTGTTGTTCTGAACACGATGCTGTGACCCACCAATGTCTTGGAGGATCAACGCCTGGACAATGGGTGTGGAGCCAGCAGCAGGGGCCAGTGGTGAGTTTATTACTGACTGGACAACAGTGCAGACATAATTACTGGGGACCACTGGCCTACCCTGACGTCCCACATGATTTTGCCCAGACATGAAGCATTCACCAAATCTTTATTTGGCAGGTTTGCAATGCATTCTAGGTCAGTGTGCCTCCTGTCATGACAGTGGAAGTTCTACTAACATGGTGTAACCTCCAGGAACAGTACTCGGCTTTTCCTGTTGGTTCACATCCATCTGTCCACACAGTAATTATTGTGTTCAGATTTACTCATTCCTATATCCCTTTCACACATGCACTCTGGTCACTCATCTGTGTGAACGGAGCCGTCACATTAATGGATAGACACACACCAGCAGTGGTACTTTGAGTTGTGTGAAGTGTTTTGAATGATTTTTCCACATTTCAGCATCAATATTTGTCCAAAAATGCAGTTTCTGTGCCAAAATGACAGCACACATTTTTCACACACTTTGCTCTACAATTTCAAAATCCAATCCCACAAGATGCTGAAGTTTGTTCTTTCCAGCTGATTGTTTTAATATCTGCAGCATCAGACAGCTGCAGGATTCATATGAGCGTCTATAAAGAGAAAGAGTTGAGCACATTTCCACACAGAATGACAGTGTTGGTAACTTAATTAAATTCTTATCAATATAAATTATTCCTAAGAGAGCATGGAGAACAGATCATTCCAGAGCAGGATTTAACAGCAGGTCACATTGTGTAGACCGACATGTCTTTACATCAGACAGGTGAGTAAGATCCACGAGTGTCTCCAAAAAGCAGTGACACACAGCAGCAGTAATAACTTCATTATATTAGGCTTAACTATAAATGATCCCCACATGATCAAAGGACTGATCAGGATCTAACAGTAGGTCACCCTGAACGTTTTTTCACCTCAGACAGGTCAACAGTCACAGAGTCACAGTTTATCAGCTGCAGTTTAATATTTTGTCACATCGCGGCTGTCGTTACATTGAGTCCTGAACTTTCAGTTTCACTGTTAAAGAAATCAAAAATAAACTGGGCTGTCAGCAGCTGCTATTAGTTTACTTTTAGTCTGTTAATGCTTTATTATGTTTGAAACGTCACTTGGTGTATTTACTAGTCTTGTGTGAATGACATATATTGTGTGCATACTGTGGCATTTTGTGGCACTGTGGTGTATTTATCTAAATGCAGCCGTGAGGAACGTTAACGGAGATGTGACCTATGTGTAAATGACTAGAATGCTGTCGCTTTTAACGGATTGATGAAGCCATAAATGTTCCATGTCCAGGATTTTTTTATCCGAATAAAATCCTAAATCCTAAGTTCTCTGTCTGGAAAGGACAATGCAGAGTGACACTCCACATTTACTCATCCCTGCAGAGTGATGATCGCTGCATTCACTTGAATTCATTGATGATGTTGAGCTCACATGTATGAGAGTGATTATCTGTGTTCATGTTTTCATTCATACCAAGCATCAAACCAGCGTTTCACACACATTCTTTAACCCTACAGAGCAACTGCCACTGTATTCATCAGCATTCCCTCTAAAAGAATGACAATCACTGCGTCCACATGCATTCAGTCATCCATAGTAAGCAGTGATCTCAGCAGAGGGTTTGCACTGATCTTTGTTAAATGTATGTTAGAGAACAGGAGGCAACGGAGTCTTTAACTTCCTTCATGTTGTCAACAACCTGCGACACCATCAGAAAAATGTTGAGAAAACAGAAGCAGCCAATCACAGTTCTTGCACTCCCCCATGTAACCTTGGAGTCACTGTAGGTACAGTGTTGCTGCTTAACGCCAGAGTTTAAATCCAGTATTAGTAGTCAGCAGGTGTGTGTTTACCTGTGCGAGCAGAGCTGGAGGCGGAGCTTCTCTCCTGCAGGGCTGCTGTCCCACAGAGCTGATCTGGATTTGGGGAAACTCAGCTGAGTGAGACAGTTCACCGAGGCTCTGTACAACAACACAAAAGACATAGTTCATGAGATAACAACTGGCTGGGAACATTTGTGAAACCTTTATTCATAGAAGCACAAAAATGTCAACTGTCAAAGACCTGGTTACAAGTAAAACAAACGTTTCACAAATTGGAAACTGTGTTTTAAACAAGCTCTCCCACTTCATCTTCATCAATCTGCATTTGACGAGTCTGGATGTAGTGGTTTTTGATCCTGAACTGGTCTAATGTAGTCTGAAACCTGACTGTGACAAAAAGCAGTAAAATCACCCCGTTTTGTGTTTTCACAAAAGGAATAATGATTTCACTAATCTGAAACTTAAACCAGAGTCTACATGGTGATGACATCCAGGTCTGATAAGTGTAAATGTGGGTTTTGATGGTAGACCTGTTGTGGTGTGGATATAAAAAATACCCTGTCGTCAACAGCAGTTATCTTTTAGAGTCTATAGAGACACAGATGTTCTGAAGGAGACTTCCACAGAGTGGATCTCCTTAGTCCAGGGTCTGTTCCTTCTCTGACATACAGCCTGATGTCTTCCTGTTTTAAATGCTGCTCATGTTGTCTGGTGAGATTCACTATTTTCATGAATAGCAGGAATACCTGTGTGTAGACATCTATCAAGCCCTGCACTGGAATTTGAAACAAACTGTCACCATGATATAGCACCAGTTCACAACATATGTTATCTCATAGCACTCCACATGGTAACCTTACAAAATCTAGAGTTTCCTATGGATTCCCTTTGAGTAAGTACTTGGTGATAGTGGGAAGGAACAACAAACCTCTCCTTTACCAGGAAAGACAAAAAACACCCTCCAACAGAACCAGGGTCAGGGAGGGCAGCCACCTGCCACTGCCCAGTGGGTGCCACTGATCTGGTCGACTGACAGCCTGTTAAATGTCATAAAACCTGTTTACGCTGTCAGCTGACAAACATGTTGATGATTCATGTTAACTGGTGAGAGTCGCAACAAACGTAGGTTATGAAGAACACACAAGCATGGCCACTGTCATCTTGTACATTGAGGATTAACTGCAATAGAGTATAACTTCGAGCTGGTCTGATTACTGAAAAGGCATATTTGCTGTCCTCCTAAACAAGTGGCTGAAACCCCCTGGAATGACTTTGTTGTTTCAATGCTTCCTAACGGTTTATATTGTCTTGAAAGAAATGGTTTAACACGGAAACTAGACGTGCTGCTTCAGCCTTCTGTCACCGTTAACATCAGTTATGGCGACAATTTTCTTGGATACGAAGAATCTGCGACTATAAACATCTGGGGTTTGTTCTGATATGCTGAATGTAAACAACACAATCACCATCTACACGAAGCGAATGAACAGTTTTTTTTAGGAAGCTGGTTTAGATTCAATCAGCAGCTGTTGTCAGAGCAGCAGGTCCTGAAAGCCGACCCTGCAAACCCGCACTACATTCAGAGTTCATAGTTAACTTGTGTGCTAACAGCTTACCTTCCTCTCACATTCTCCGGGGTTAAAACCTTTTCGAAGACTCCACACGGCATAGCCTGGAGGTTCACCGGGCAGCTCATCTCTGCTCTGACCGACAGAGTGGACCTATGCCTGGAAAACAAACGCTCGGTCACCAACACTTGCTAACGTTCATCTGCTACGTTAGCAGCACGCTTGGATCGCATCAGCTCCCTCTGTTAGCTTCACAAACACGACGAAGCTTGAGTCTGTAGGATGGTAACGGAAGGGTTGGTAAAAATCGCCGCTTCTTAGAAGTGACTCGTTAATCAGATTCTACTTTAACAAATTTTGACGGCAAACAATCCACAAAAAGCAAAACGGACTGCAATTTAATTGTGGCGCTGTTTCCAGACTTCACTGGCGGGGCAACTCAATCAGCCAATAGAAAGCTCCGCTGTCGCCATCCTGACCAATGGCGGGCCATTTCGTCACCCCTTCTTCTTCTTCTTCTTCTTTTTCTTTTTCTTGTGTAGTCATTTCTCCAAAACCATATAAGATAATATATGTCTATGTCCAAAACCCCAAGCAGAAATCAAGCTGTACAATATAAAACAATAAATAATACAGACATTAAGAGAAAAATAAACAGTATATTAAATCAAATTTAATCCTAAAAAGTATGTGTTTCCTCTTTTATTATATTCATATTTATGTGACACAATGGCAGTAAGTCTTCAACTTCACCAGCACAAAGACGGAATCTATCTGTATCTTTACTCTTTACTTTTATGAAAGAAAACAGGTGCAAATGTCTTGCACCAAAATTCTGCTAGGTACTATCTGTGCGTGTGTGTGTGTGTGTGTGCGCGCGCGCGCGCGCGTGTGTGTGTGTATGTTGAATTATTTGTGTATGCAGCTGGATCATCTTCCAACACACAAAGTAATTTCCTGATGGAGGAATTATTTATCAGCGTATTAAACGACACAGGTCCAGCAGAAAGAAAGAAACCAGCTGCTGAGTGCTGAAGTCCAGAGATGGAAGGACTCAGCAGGGCACTCTGACACCTGCAGTTTTAATCTGGCATTAGCATTGCCCCTGCAGTCTGCACGTTTTTTGAGGACATGCATGATGTTTAGCCTGCTGGGGACCCTTCGGGGAAAACTGGAAGAGACAGAAACCAAATGTTTAACTGATCAATTAGAAATACTTGAGAGGCAACAGTTTAGAAAAATCATTTTAAATGTTTTTTTGTTTTGTTTTTTGTTTTGTTTTGCAACAATGGCAAATATCATCTGGTACTAGCTCCTCAAGTATTAATATATGCATTTTTTCAGTTTTGTACTACAGAAAACGTAACATATTTTGGGGTTCTGGCTGTTGACAAGACTTTTGATTTTTTGCAACTGGCTTAAGGGATTAATTATGGGGAGTTTTCACTATTATTTGCCATTTTATTCTTTTTCTGTGCGCTAATTACTTTACACTGAAAAAAGGCAGTTTTATGAAACAGAAGACAACGCCCACTTGCCCAGTGAAAACACTGTATCCGTTTTTACCTGAGGAGGCGTCAATCTTCCTTATAGACAATCTTTGATCGCTGGAATTCTCATGCCTTTGTCGTTCCGCTCTCTGTCCATCCAGCCAATCAGCGCGCAACTCCGACCTGGAAAGACTACAAATTTTGCGAGTCGTCCAATCAGGGAGCTTTTTTAGTCGGACGCCATTTTGTCCGTTTATAACAGCGGTGGTTGGGTATCCTGTTGGCCGCTGGCTGGAACCTGTTGCTCTGTAGTTCCGTGTTGTGCAATGGACGGGTGAGTTATCCCATCGACTTACGTTCACACTCCAATTAAATATAGTTTTTGGGTGTTTTACCTACATCTGAGAGCAGTAACCTAAAAATATTGCCAGGTGATGTTTTTTCAGAAAACAGACGATATTTTTGTTGTCAGCTTAGCTCTCAGGAAAGTTGTGTTTGTGGCAGCAGCAGGAAGCTAAGCTACCTGTGTTAGCTGTATTGTTAGCGTCAGAACGGGCCATTCTATGCGGGCACAACTACGCACCAAAGTCCATTAATACAACCTGGCAGTTAAGCCTGGCCTCGTTTACCTACAAAAATACATTCCTTAAACGAATAGTTAGATTTCTAAATCGTGTACGTGAAAAAGAATAAGTTGTAGGAAGAATCCCCCAGCCGCACACACAACTTCCAATCCAGTTTTACGGTGTTCTCACGCCCACTGCGGTGTGTTTTGACGAACAGTCCTTCACTTGTAAGAGTTGAGGTTTTGTTCAAAATGACAGTACCTTCGTGTGTTGCATGTGTGCCGAATTTAAAAGCTGGAACAATGGATCACTCTGTATGTGTAAGAGTCTTGTTTTAATATGTTTTTGGTTTTAGAACTGGGGAAGAACTTTCAAATTCTAAATGTTTTATATGGTGTTAAGTTTAATAAGCTCGCGAACGAACGGAGGCAACTCGTGCTTAGTTGTTATAAAACAGTCGATTCCGAGCTAGAGACCTTAGTTGACATACATTGCTTCACTTGATATTTTGCCACAAGCCAGTTTTTAAAAATTAAAATGACTTCGTGGATTGAATGTGTGCCGACTTGAACAGCTGTCTCAGGTGATTCATTTGAAGCGACTCGTGGTGTAACAGGTTTGTGGTTTTGAAGGTATGGCAGGTATCCTACGTTTACCCGTTCTTTATGGAGCTGGCTTTAAAATTCTGTTTGGGCAAGAGCGATCGAAAGTAACGGCAGCCCAGATTGTTTTAAATGGTTTAATTCAGACTCCAGGCTGACTATTGCTGAATCTGTTTTGTTCCCCTAAACCATTGACTTCTAAGAGTTTAAACTTCATTCAAATGAATTTAGTTTGGCATGTGTGCTGAACTGTAGAGGAGTCCATGTTTAACGCTTCAAGTGTAAATCCATTTTCCATTATGTGTGCATTTAAGTAAATTAGGGAAAGTGCTTTAAAATGACTGCTTTTCAGATGGTTAGATGGTGTTATTCAGAATAAAGGCCTTCATGTCAGCTAAATATAGCGAAACCTGAGGTTGAACTATTCAGTATTACAGATTGTAATGCTGTGTTTCAACTTCTAACTCCTAGGAGTCATTTAAACACTGAATTATTCTCAGATCGCCCTCCATAGGGCTGTTGGCAAAGGGAGGGAACATCAGCCAGCCAGTAAGCCTGCAGCTATTTAAAGCCTCTGTCGATGTTATCACAGTTCGTATTGTCATGAGAAACTTACTCTCCTTCCAAAAGGAACAGTTTATTATCCATTAATTACTGTGTTATTGCCCATATTGATTTGCTGGACAGATTGCAATTAGTAAGCCTGTTTGCAATTAGTTTCTCCTGATCTGTGAACTAGTCAGAGTGTGTCCACTGTACCTTTTAACTGTAAATAGAATGAATCTCATGTTAGCAGCAGTCAGGAGACTTTGGGGCGTCTTAGTTCCTGATGTGAATCCTTATGCTTCGTCAGGACTCATTCATGCCCTGAGGGGTCCTCTTCCAGCTGGTTTACAGTCTTCACAGTCGTGTCAGCTTCAGCCTGACCAGCCGGTTTTTCCCTTCAAGTTGAGCCTCATTGTAGGCAACATTTTGTTCAGCACTCTGCTTCACGTATTCATTTTCACATGACCCATACATCTACTACAGTACTGTACTTCTGTACAGTTTGGACATTTTGGGACTTAATTGATTGTGTCTTTGTAGGATAAGATAAACTTCTCTGATCCCTCACTGGGGAAATGTACCTGTTACAGCAGGTAGATACAACTGAGGCACTGAAGAAGCAATAGCAGACGTATAGTAAAGATATCATAAAGACTATGTACACCTTTCACATGTACAGAAGAGGCATGATGGATTTACATGTGTTTACATACAGGTATGACATGATGAATCTACATATACATATATGTACAGGTATGAATGAATAGTTACTTAACTGTAAAAGGAGCCAGTCGTATTCGCAAACTATTCAACAAACTGAAATATTTGGTTGTAACTTCCAGCATACCCAATACGTGGTGCTCTGTCTCTGTGTTGGTAGACATCTGTTGGCTGCTTGTAATCAACTTTGCCCCCATTTAAGCAGTTTTATAGTTAAATGTTGTTTTTTAATCTGTTGCAGTGGATCAAATGGTATGTTATTCAAGTAAATGGTCATAGTGACTGGTTTGAATACGTTATGTACTGTGGATTTAGAAAGTATTAACTCATTAACATTCACCAGCTCTAATATGGGCTGTGTGAAAATTCTGCCAATATTTTTTTTATAGCATTGCTTGCTATAAAGCACAAAGCCCAGTGTTTCCCTTACATAGGCGTAGCCGTGGCGGTCCGCCACGGCTGAAATTCGACCGCCACGGCTACAAAATGCCGAGAATGATTTATTTACGGGGACATCGTCAATATTTCAATTGAACCTGCACAGCCACTTCCCGAAGAAGCAGCGGAGCCATAGCCGCCGCAAAGGGGTAGGCAACCCAGGCAATTGCTTAGGGCCCCGAGCTGCAGGGGGCCCCGAGGGACGTCTGATATTGCTCCATAGCAGCGAC
>OMNN01103237.1:25066-37244 GCA_900302755.1 Chromis chromis
TTTGAATACGTTATGTACTGTGGATATAGAAAGTATTAACTCATTAACATTCACTAGCTCTAATATGGGCTGTGTGAAAATTCTGCCAATATTTTTTTTATAGCATTGCTTGCTATAAAGCACAAAGCCTCATGACTCAAATTGTGTAAACTATTTTAAAATACCAATACCGCACCTACAAGGCTGGAGCAGCTGTTTCTTACTTTGTTAAACGGTGCACATACATGTTTTGTTTGCATGCTGCACATTATTTTCACTGTAGGAGTGACAAACAACGTGCTGACGGGGTTAATTTGTGCACATTTTATTAGGACTGGTCCAGAATATTCCAATATTCGTTCGTTGTGGTTGTATTCGGATAATAATATTGATATTCGAATAGTCGTGCGCGCCGCCGTCGGACCCCACCGGACTCTGCTGCACGTCGCTGAGCGCTGTGGAGCGTTGCCAAGGCTCGAGCACGCCGCCGATGTTCTAGTACCCGGACCTACCAATTCCGATAAACCCCTCCCACGTCGGAGCACCGCTACGGCTCATGCAGAATATTTGAATAGTCGTCATTAATTGGACCCGAATATTCGAAGGAAGGCAATTACTATTCGGAACAGCCCTACATTTTATTTAGGGCATCCCCCTCAAGCCAGTAAGTACAGTAATCTGTTGGAGAGCCCCGATCCGATCAGAAACTTATCAGATCTAATATGAAAATGTTTATGAAAGGTAAAACATCCTTGAGCAGTCTAGTTGGGGTCTATTATGGATTAGCTTCATTTACCAATGAAGCAGTAGTTGAAGTTAGCTCAGAGATCCATAGGAGAGAAGCAGTCTAAATATCAGTTGGGCCTCACCAATGTTTTTAAAGCTACAGTGCTTGACAATGTATCTGCAACAGTTGTGGGAAGGATGTGCAGATTTTTTTCTGTAATAGAAAATCATGAAATCATTACTACTGAGAGCTAAAGGAGGACAAGGCTCAACCAATTTGGACCAGTTACTGTCAGAAATCCATTCATGTTGTTGTACTTGCCTCCCACAACAGAAGCTGTAGAGCATGTGTTCACACCTGCTCTCCACCAGCCATAGCTGCTAGGGGAAGCTAGTGGGGTTAGCCAGGCTTTGAACGCTGTAGGAAACCACACTACATATTTCAATCGGCCATCCAGCATTGCACTTGTTATTGACAATACACAGCATTTGAACTGTGACAGTTTATTTTTAAAATATATGTCAAATATCTTCTTATGCTTTTCTTCATTTTTCTCTCCCGTACCAAAACGGGAGAGTTTTGTGTTCCACCACACCTCATGTTGATCGTGTAGGGACGCCTTTAGCAGTGATGACTGTCAGTGTAATTGTGGATGTGTATGTTTTCTGTTGGGGCTTTATAATTTTTACTTGTGTGAAGTATTTATTAAATATTTATATATATAAAAAAGATTGTTAGAAGCCTTTGTGTGGTGAATAATTTGGAGACAAGATTTTGGCTTTTGCAAGTCAAAATGTTAAATTTAACAATTAAGAATAATGAGAGTATTTGACAC
Source organism: Chromis chromis (assembly GCA_900302755.1). Lineage (NCBI taxonomy): Eukaryota > Metazoa > Chordata > Actinopteri > Pomacentridae > Chromis > Chromis chromis. The sequence goes on from OMNN01103237.1 coordinate 26,608, forward strand.
AGCTGTGATCCATCTGTTGGTACAGTGTTGGTTAGAGAGATCATGTCCAGGTGCACCAGTGTGTTGTGGGGTTGTTTGTGTGCTGACTGGTGTTGATGTATGATGAAATTGGAAACAGACAGCTAAGTGGAAGTTAACCTTCAGCTGTGTCTCAACAGACAGAAGTAGACCAGTGGTCAGTTCCTTGCATGGGTCATCAGTTTTCTATCTCATCAGACTTAATAATTGTGTGGAAGAGAAGCTTAATAAATGTCCAGTGTTGTAGCTCACAGTCCACTTCACAGATGTAGCATTCAGACCTTTAAACATCTGCACCGTCGATCTGTTCCCTGCTGATCACTGACTTTGTTGTTGTCAAAGTTAACATGCTTGATTTTGATCACTGATTTAAATATCAGAGGGTGTGTATTTACTATTGTCAGACATTTCAGTACATATTCAGATACATGGTCCATGATGATGTGCAGAAACAACACAGTGTACAGCCCATCGGATAGCGTTGGAGGTATTTGTCTGTATTTAACGATTCATGACACTGATTCCTTTAAGAGCAGGTTGTTAGGGTTACTACAACAGTAAAATCCTGCTTTTACATGCATGAGTAAGAATAATTTAATTGATCATTTTATTATATACTCTATAATAATAATAATAATAAAGCATTGGTTTTATATCACGCTTTTCTAGACACACGCTTTACATTGCATTATTCATTCACTCCATACTCCATGGTGGTAAGCTACATAGACATATATACATAGATGTTGCATTGACTGTGGAGGGACGTGCCTAAAGCGCCGCCATCTTGGTACAGGGCTAGCAGAGGAGGGAGTGCATGGACATCTCGATGGACATCGAGGTAAGAGGTACTCCACAATCTGAAAGGAGAATTATTCACTGAATTTTCAACCGATTTCCAAACAGTTTGATTTGTCAAAAACGTCACACACATAGCTATGACAGGATGCTTGGATGTCCTTTTGTTCTATTTCTGTCTGCCTGTCTGTCCTCCATGTCTGACGTTTGTAACAAACAACACGTGTGAATATATGATGCAAAACAGGAGGGATTCCAAGGCACTCTCATGGAAAAGTTAAAAAGCCTTATTAAAGTGGCTTGGTTACATTTAAACCTATAAAAACCCTGACACGTTTCGGCAGTCAAGCCTTCACCAGAGAGTCAAAGGAGAGTCTTTTTTCTTCTTCTACGTGTGAATATATGTTGACAATTGATGGATTTAGGATCACTTTTATAGAGCAAACATGTCATTCCTCTATAGACATAATACACTGTAGGAGCGAGTAGGTCTGTACCAAGATGGCCGCCACGTAGGCACGTCGCTCCAATCGGCAGCAGCAGTCAGTGTGACGTCTACATATATATGTCTATGGTAAGCTACGTATGTAGCCACAGCTGGCCTGGGGTAGACTGACGGAGGCGAGGCTGCCAATCTGTACCATCAGCCCCTCCGACCACCACCAACCACTCACTCTCACACTGCATTTATAGTATATGATTCACAGAAGACCATTCATGCAACGAGTGGCTTTACTTTTTATACCATAATAAACTTTTCAGATTATACTTACAAACCTTTATTTGAAGTACCATTTTCAATGCAGGTCATTTACAGCGTGGTATTGGTACTTTTACTTAAGTAAAGGATGTTAGTACTACCCCACTGTCCATCTCTATCAAGGGAAACAAACGCTTAATCATTATGTAGTAATGTACTGTAGTTACTATGTTTTTAACCAGGGAGGTTACACAGCCACTGTCCAGCTACACATCTTCTTTAAACAAGGTGGTAATGTAGATTAGTAGGAGGCCCTGTGTGTGTAATGTTACTACAGCAACATCATGTATTCTTCATGTTTAAACACTACTGACCACTGATAAATGTTAGCAGCAGAAGCACAGAGATAAAGAAGATCCAGTAATAGGAACCATAGCAGCTGTGGTGTCTGTTCTGGTGTGTACTGTTTACTTTGACGACTCTAAAGTAACAATAGCAGTCCAGTCCCATCCTGGTTCAGTCTTTTGTAGCTGCATTTGCTAAATTAAGGTAACTGTTATATCATTTGTGCTGTTCACTTGCTAATGCAGCAACTCGGCAGCAGCTAAGTCAGTTCAGTTAGAATAATGCCAGACTCACGATGCATTGAGTCAAATGCTTTAGAAGACGGCAAGACACACCTGCATTCCACTCACATGACTAATGGCACAGATGGATGGCAGTATATGTGCTAGGTGCTGCAGTACACCGTTTATAAACCAGTGTGGGTGAAATTTGTTTAGGAACCAATTACTAGAATTCACATTTAGCTTTCTTAATGATTCCTCTGAAATTTGGACTTTGGAGCCCTACTTTTATTGTCTGATACAAGAGATGCACAATATATTGAATTACATGATGTGAAAAATGTCTCTCAAACAACAACAGTGAAGTGAAGTGAGAAGTAAAATGTTTCTGTTGAGATTCCCCCACATATGAGCTTTGCCACTCAAACATACCTGATTAATAGCAGCAGGAGCTGATGACCAAATGAGAGGAAGAAAGGCAATCATGCTACAGTAATGGCATGAAAATCAAGCCACCGCTGCACAGCTACATAGGGCATTGGACAATTATTGAACTATCCCCATTCTGACTTTCACTCGTCATGAATAATTTTCTCTGTTTGGAGCAAAAGACATGACAGGAGCCTCTACAAACTCTTGCTGGTTAAACCAGGCTTGTTAGCTGCAGCCCTGCTTTGTTATAAACATGCTGAAGCCCTATAGTCATCTGTGGTTTCCTTTCTCTGCTGGGTTTCTCTCGGCTTTTCCCTCCATCTCCTCATACAACATCTCTTTAACCTCATTATTTTTTCTTCTGTTTTTTGCTGTTGTTTTTGAGTTTTTCTCCCTGCTGCTTCTAACACGCTTTCTTTTTTTCACAGCAGTGTCCACCACGATATAACAGTTGGTACTAAGGTAGGCACCTCTGCTTCTTCCTCTTCCTCCTCCTCCTCATCCATTTCCTCTCAGACTGGTTTGTTGCTTTGTTTGCTGCTGTGACCATCATTGAGTGTGTCTTGACAGGATGGAGACGTTGCCATCTGGGAACAATTCAGACCTTTTCCCTGTAATTAGTGTGGAGGTTGCTCAGTTGTTTGTGTCTGCTGAAAACCCAAACTCTAGCAGTAATTTGCCTTTTAGTCACATTCCACAACAAGTCTGTGGATAATCAGATTAGTCAACAACAACACGCTTAATACACTTTAAAAGGTTTGTGCTGCTGCTTTTACACAGTTTAGCCTGCTTGGCACAAAGCCTGAGCACATTTCATTCCTGCTGGCCAAAGTACTCATCAGATCATTAGTTTCAGTTCTTTTAAAATCAGCATTGACAGAGTACATGCTGCAGTGATAGGACCCGTCTCTGGGTTGTGACATCTTTTTTCTTGATGTAGTATGTATTTTTTGTTCAAAGATTAGTGATCATGTGTTTGAAAGTGGAGGCCCTTTTTGAAAACTCTCTGATGATGAGTTCAAGGACTTTGACGTCAGAGATTTGAGGCAAATGCTAAAAAGCATCACTGACTAACTGTGCTTCAGGGGTCATGGGCTAGACACATGTATGTAAAAAACTGAGCGAACAGATTCAGCTTCCTGACCTTGAATGCATGCCAGGTATAAGCTGTGAGGAGGGTGTGATGTGAAGTCAATTATTTTGAAGAAACATCCTTTGTAGGTGAATACGCTGGACTAAATACTACGGCTGGGGCTCAGGTGGTAGAGCGGGTAGTCCACTGATCGCAAGGTTGGAGGTTCGATCCCCATGCCGAAGAACCCCAACTTGCTCCCAATGGCAGGCAGGCACCTTGGATGGAAGTCTGTCACCATTGGTGTGTGAATGGATGAATGCCAAACACATTGTAAAGCGCTTTGAGTACCACTAAGGTAGAAAGGTGCTATGTAAGTGCAGACCATTTACATTTGACAGTGTTGCTTTAAACATTAAAATAACAACATTGTATTTTAGAGACAGTCGTGCACTCGTGGATAGATGTTTTGACCAACAATAATGGATTTAGGGCTGCAATTAATGGTATTTTTTACATTGATTAACTAATTAGTAGTTAACTAGTCGGTTAATCTGAATGATTAAGTTTCATACAAAAATACAGTTGTTCTATTTTCTTTAAGTTCATGACATTTTTTAGCTTTGAGTGTATTTAGCAGTTACAAGGACAGGATATTTTAAAGCTCTCCCTACTTATGAACAGGTAAGACTTAGGATGGTGTTACCTTTTCTGGCAGTTTGTCTTTCAGAATAACTTCTGTGTGTTTCCACTTAAGATACATTGTGCAAGTGCTGCTGTGGTATTCTATCTAAACTCTGCACACATTTCCTTTTTTTAAACATTATTTTTCAGGCTTTTTTGCCTTTATTATGTAGTGAAGTGAAGCCGGACAGGAAAACAGATGAGAGAGGGAATGATAGGCAAAAGGGTTTGGCTGGAAGCAAACCCAGGTTCACTGCATTAAGGACTCTTAAACTTATGGTGTACACATTGTGCCATTTGAGCTGCCGGGGCATCCTGGCTCTTTGGAAACTTGAAGACTGAACTGAAATGGACTCCACTGCATCTGCGAGTTTATAAAGCTGTAGTGTTGAGTGCACCTGACCACTGACTGGAGCCAAAAGGGATGGATGTCATTACACAGCACTTATGTAACGATAGAAAGAATTGAAACAATTTAGAAAAAAAATTTAAAAAACCATGCATCATTTCAAAATTTGATATTAACACATTTTCAGTTTCAACATCATTGATTATGCCCAATAATCACGTCAACCCAACACATGTTGTTGTTTTGGTTGTTGTCCAGCATTTACACTGTCTTCACTACCAACAGTACCATAGATAAACAAGGACTTTCATGCTTTTAGAAGATTAGCACTATCCTCGTAGCGGTTCTCGTGACATCCTTAGCCTGCATACTTCTCTTTGCCTTTCTCAGAAAAAAAGCAGATGTTATGTGTAAAAACTCTGCAACACTGTAGTAAACCAACATGGCGGACTGACTTAGGGGTTCCAAGGTCAACAAAGCAACTGCCTTTGTTTAAATATCTATCATCCAACATGTTAAAGAAGGTTCGATGACTTGAGAGTGTTCTACTGCATTCTGTGACCCGTCAGATTGTTTGACCCAGAGCTGTACAACATCGAGTTCTTGTGCCTGCAGTACACAGTAAGTTAAACAGATCCATATGTTTTTCTTATCTGGCTTCGCTAAGCCTACCAATCACTGTCACGCTAAGAGGTTACACAAGGCTGGTTATCGACTTGTTAATGCAAACCAGAGTTTTTTAGATCTAGATGTGGGCATGTTCTCATAAAAGGAGCGATGTTGGAACCAAATGACTGGTGGCAAACATGGACAGGTTTAGCTTAGTCCTCTCTGACCCCTGTGGGACACAAGCCATTGACGATCTAGATGCTGTAGCATTGAGGAGAGAGCAGCTACGTCATCAGCAATGTCCAGGTCTTCAAGTTGGGAGGAGAGAGTCCACTGGATGTCTCTAAGTCTGTCGGCTGTTGCCTTTCGCATGACACTATCGGTTTCAAGCAGGAAGAGAATGGGAGAGGTGATACAACCCTGTCGTACACTAGACTTTATGGGGAACCATTCTGATATTCTTCTTGTCCTTAGGCTGCAAGGACCTGCTCCCAAAGTCTTAGTGACTGTGCATCTTAGCCTTGTTGTTTTCTTTCTTCGATTTTCAGCAAGGTACCAGGTGTTATCCACTCTTTGTTTGTTTTGTCTAAGACTTTGGACGTTGTATTGACATATGTTCTCCTTACGGCTTTCCAACTGGTATTGATGTAGGGTTCCATGTCATGTTCTTCAGCCAGAGCAGCACAGCAATTTCACAGTTCCACAGCAAACTCTTTGCTGACATTTGGGCACCTGAGTTTGGCGACATCAAGGCGTTTCCTTTGTTCAACCTGCTTAACTACTTTCCTAAGTTTCACCTTGATGGAGGTAGTGACCAGGTAGTGGTCGCTGTTGACATCGGCCCCAGGACAATCAGACATCTAGAAAAGACCTGCGCCATTTTCCTTTGATCAAGATGTGGACAGTCTGGTTGGCAGTGAAGCCATCAGGCGACTTTCAAGGGAGTTTGTGGATGTTTCTGTGGGGAAAGATAGTGCCACCAATTACACAGTTGTTACCCAAGTAGATATGAACTAGACATTCACCATTGTCATTAATAACACCACATCTGTGCTTTCCATAGCTCTGCTACAGTCTGTATTATCAGTCCCTACTTTGGTACGTATTCATGTCACCTATGATCATAGCATGTCATGTTGAGGGACTTTGCAGACTGCCTGTTGTAGTCAGTTGTCCTTGTACTCATAGCTTATTTGTTGGTGCATAACACTGTATGATAGTGAGCTTGCAATTTTTGGAGTTGAAGCGTGGTCTGATCACTTCATGGTTCCCATTCCAGCAAGCTGTCGACCTTTTTTGAGACTGTAGGAGCTACACCATGGATGTACTGATTACCTTGTCCAGAGTGCAGAGTGACTGATCCATGGCTGTTCACTCCGCTCCCAAAGCCTGTCCATCGGCATTTAGTAATCCCCTGTACCTCCTCATCTCACTAATGACTAATGACCTGCGCTGTTTGTGATTTCTCAAACATAGTGCAGACATTCCACGTTCATATGTGGGTCTTGGTTTTCGGCCCGAGCAGACTATCTTTTACACATCTGCCTTCCTGCTCAGAGGCTTTCATCAGAGGTAGTCATACTGCCAAACTGATAGCTTAAGTGCTCTACAGGGTCCGTGGTAGTAATAGAGGTCATTGTTTCCATAACATGGTAGGTGTTTTATGGGATTGAGTCGTTCACACCACGCCTAACCCCCAAACTGGAGGACCAGGTGAGGACTTTTGTTTGATCTCCATCATGAAACCTCTGCGACTTGGTTGGACCTACTCGGGGCACAGCTGCCATCGGTATAGCTCAAAGAGGTCATTGAGGCACACAAGCCCCCCACCATAGCACGGTAGCAACACAAGTGGAGGAACAAGACATGGGCAGGTTTACAGCCACATAGTTTTTACCAGAAGAACAAACTATAATCCTAAACCAAGGAATTCATGAATATGATACAGACTGAACACAGCTGCTGCAGCCGAAGCAGGAAGGGAAGCTGTCAACAAAACTATGTAAATGCATAATTTATCAAGTTTGCTGCTCATCATTATGGCATGAGAAGATCCGACTATAATTCTAATTTGTCATTTGCATTACATTTGTTACTTACTTGTAATATGTATATTAAAATCAGTCTGTGTTAAAGAATGATATTGCTATCCAAAGGCCTTCAGAACAATTATCTCTGTTTGGTTTCTACAGCCTCTGAAGCGGCAGCATAGCTCCCTAGAAAAGGAAACATTAGTCAGGACAGGGCTGAAAGTAAATGAGAAAAACAATTCTCTCAAATACTGAAGAGATACCAATCTGTGAATGTTGTGTACTGTCAAATCCATATTTCTAATATTTCATTTCTATAACACATTTCTTTAAATCATTTGAGAAAGGATTTGAAAGGATTCTAATTGCATAAGTGGATTTAGACCTAGATCCACCACTATAGCAGTGTTGGTGTAATATTGCAGGGTGGACATGTCTGATCTCCAGGCAGCCTCTGCTTACATTCCTCCTCAGTAATCATGTTCGGTATGTGTTCAGCAGCAGAGTGGTGACTACCGCCACTACTGCTGCTGCTGGGTTCAGCACAAAAACTACAATTTCACACAAAAACTTGTGAAGGCAGAGAGCATCTGTAATCTCAAAACAGGAAGTGACAGGAGGAGGAGGAGAAGGGAGGGACATGGTCCTCTCCTGTTTCCTCCTCTGGCCTCAGGCAAGTTATTTGAAACCATACTAACCACTCACACTCGCCCTTGTTTAAGGGACAGACCGGGCCTAGAAACAATGTCAGATAAAATACCTGAAAAATCCGCAGCTCTGGGTCCGCATGGTCTCATTGTTCCGGTCTAGAAAAGTCGGAGATTCCCTACTGGTCCCAGAAGGTTAAGAATTATCATTTTATCTTTTCCAGTTGTGAGAAAGTTGTGACTGAATTTCCCTTTGGGATGAATAAAGTATTTATCTATCTGTCTATCTGACCATATTTACAGAATTCATATGAACATTTGGGAGGAAAATACCAGATGCTGTATTACAATGAGGGAGTGTGTTTTACATCCTCTTTGTGATTTATTTGTTGTTACAACTGAAACATTTAATGAAAATGAATGAAAATGGGCCAGCAAGCTTAATGATGACAGTAACATTGTTATGATGAGTCAACTTCAAGATAGCTGGGAATAATTATAAAAAGTAGCGACTGCTTCAATTAATTAGCTTTCCTTATTTGCTAGCATATTCAGTCTTTTAGTCCATTTATACCAGCAGAACATGAGAAACGTGCCCATGCAGTTTCCAATTCAATTTAATGTATATAGCTACAAAATATAAACTAAGTTATCTGAGGGCAGGTCAACACTTTACATGTTATTAGAGAGAAACCCAGCAATTCCTCCTTGAACAGAATAAAACTAGTGTTTAACCTCCAACATAACCAGGCTCAGAGAGGGCAGCCATTTTCCTTGTCTGGTTGTGATGAGAGGAGAGCTGAGAGAAACAGGATGAGCACTGACAAATTCTAAACAGGGCAAGGTGATGAGGTCAGTAAATGTGCAGCTCCAGAGGCCGAGATACCTGTAGATAGGTACGGGCAGAGAGAGTCCAAAGCACAAACTACAGGAGAGAGAGGACACAAACCTAATGACATACAGTAGTGGTATAAATGCATGGATAGTGACAGACAGGAGAGGGGACATGAGGTGCTCAGTGCATCACAGAAAGCCCCCCAGCAGTCTGGCCCCACAGCAACATAAGTAAAGGTTGATTCATGGTCATATGCAGCCAACTAAAGGTCATGGCAACAAAGGACTTTTGCATTACCTTGCAATAACTTTTTTTTGTTCCCTCCTAATATTTAACAATACATGTGATCCATATGAGCAGCTGGTGTGTTGGTCCAGTCCGCTTCTATTACTGCCAGTTTAGGGACACACAGATACAACAGAAAGAAGAGATGATGGGACACTTTGCCTGATGTAGGCATTGCTTATTATTCACTTTAAAGGGCGGGTACAGTATCCAGCTGCTGGCAGTGACCACAGCTGGAGGTATGCCTGGCTGGGATGGTGAAGCTTTGACTGGAGACGTGGTTAGTGTCCAGACTTCAGCTGCTGTGGATTGTCCAGGTGTCACTATTTAAACCTGTAGTGCTGCTGTGAAGGAGAATGAGAGGCTCTGTAGTTTTACTACAAGTAAAACTTCATTGTGAGAGCAAAGTACTCTGTTGGGATAATATAGTACTATGAGGACTCACTGGACCCCAAAACCAGGGGTTATCAACTGATAGGGTTTTTTTAGGACCAGTAATGATGCGGATTATTGAAAATCAAGGAAGGCAGATGACCAGTATTTGGAACCGATATACATTAGATATGTTTTAACAGCATGTGATAGCAGGGAACCTGTCATTCATAACTAGGCTTATTCATAACAAGGATATGACTGTGACTATAATTGAATATGTAAAATAGAAATTGGAGGTATTAAATTAAGACCTCTCTTCTGTTTATGTGGGACTGACTGATCGATCAGTTGGTCTCCTGCAGTTCCATCTGCTGTTCTTCTCTAGTGTCTTAATCTTTCACTGGTCTATCACTTTTATTGCCCATTAAGGTGCAGATCTTAAAGCATTATTAAATATTGTTTTCCAGACTCTGTTTCAGCTTTTTAAATATTCTCTGTTTCTATTATAGTAAACTTCATGTGTTCCCCATGTGTTCATTAAAGACTGTTTAAATTCAGACAAGACAAAATAAAAAATAAAATACTATTTAGGGTTTGGAAATTCTATTTACACTTTAGGCACCTATTTTGGACATTAAAAAAAAAATCTCTTTGGGATTTGACCATGCAGGACTCGCTGTTACCCGCAGTCAGTTATTACCCAGTAAAATAATTGAATAACAATGGAAGGTAATTGGGGGCTGCACGGTGGCTCAGTGGTTAGCACCGTCACCACACAGCTCTAAGATCCCTGGTTCGCGTCCCGGTTAGGACGCCTGGGATCTTTCTGTGTGGAGTTTGCATGTTCTCCCTGTGCAGTGTGGGTTTTCACCGGGTACTCCAGCTTCCTCCCACAGTCCAAAAACATGCTGAGGTTAATTGATGATTCTAAATTGTCTGTAGGTGTGAATGAGAGTGTGCTTGGTTGTTTGTCTCTGTATGGCCCTGTGATGGACTGGAGACCTGTCCAGGGTGTCCCCTGCCTTCGCCCTAAGTCAGCTGGGATAGACTCCAGCCCCCCCGCGGCCCTGCAGAGGATTAAGTGGCGTACAGATAATGGATGGAAGATAATTGAGAGTTGGAGCTTCAGGTGTCACAGACCTTAAAATGTAGCGCTGCCCAATGTCCTCTGGAGAAACAAACTGGATTTCACTACGGCTATAGCTATCTGTTTCAATATCCATCAGGTTGCCAGTTG
>OMNN01103238.1:0-10802 GCA_900302755.1 Chromis chromis
TGCCTTCAGCTCTGAGTGTGATAGAGGAAGCTCTGGCTCGCCACCCCAACCTGGTCAGCGACGACTTCATCAACATGGCTGCTGAACTCTATATTGCCAACCGCCAGTACAACAAGGCCCTGCAGGTAGGTGTGTGTGTGTGTGTGTGTGTGTGTGTGTGTGTGTGTGTGTGTGTGTGTGTGTGTGTGTGTGTGTGTGTGTGTGTGTGTGTTTGTGTGTTGTGATGGAAATAAGAGGGAATGTAATGAGGAGAGGATAAGGAAGTAGGAAGACAGGGAGAGGGCGGGGTAATGAATGTGTATGGAGAAACACAAGGAAAATTGTCACAACAAGGTTTGAAAAATTCAGACAGTTTACAGCAACACTGAAAGCACAATACTGCCTTTTAGGAATGTGTGTATATACCATAGGGATGATCACTAGCAGTGACAGTGACAGTGTTAACAGAGTTATTCGGGTCGATGCTTGCTCCGCTGGTGGGAGTGGAGCCTGGTTTGCCGTCACCGGACTCTGCTGACACCAGTGTGATCTGAAAGGACTCTGCTAGCTCTGGCAGGTTATCATCCAACACCAACAGGTTCAGTACCTAACAGAAAGAAAGGCCAGTATTGGATTTATTTTTTTATTTTATAATATTACAATTTGTTTTTTTGCTAAATGTGGTAATACTGTCGATTTTGAATGCTGCAGGAGAAAAGTAAACATCTGCTGACACCTGTTAATCTGTTAGAAAATTTGCAACCAAGCAACCACTAGGTGGGGCTGGTTATCAAGAAACATTACAAATTGGGTGACTGCAAAAGACTGCTGCTAAACTGGACATAAGGTATTTATTTAAAATCCATATGCCGATGTGTAAATACAGCATGCACAAGTTCCTTCACACTTGTTTGTACACAATGCGTGACTGCACTCTTTGGCACCCTCGTCATTCCCCAGCTTTTAAGAGACTCTCACTCTCACACACACCTCAGAGCGCTGTCCAGGCATAAACAGCACAGCTCCAGTTTCATTAACGAGATCTTGATGGGGCGGCAAGTCACTGTCCAAGCGGTCTAGTTGAGTAACATTGTAGTTTACATAAACATGGTCCAGAGATCCCCGCATACGCTCAATCACACAAGAGATAGTGGAGCCTTCTTCAGTGGTCTATGAGGACATGGAAAGGAATAAAAACATCAGTGAATTCATTGGAGGATGTGATCAATACTAAATGCATCAAGCATAGTCACTCACTGCAGTTTCTTCAGCTTAATTGAGCTAGACTTACCAAACAGCTTAATGGCCAAATCTAATAACAACACAGTAATAATATGTTTTAGAGGTGAGCACTAGGTAGCCAACATGCCTGTATGGCTTTTTATCCCCTGATGCTTGAGGATGTAAAGAAGATCCTCTGGTTCTGATGGAATGCCTTCCCCAGCCCTGCCACCTGTTGTACTGATGCACACAAGGAACAAGATCTCCAGTTTCCAGTGATGGAACTCCTGATCCCTTTCTATAGGAATGCCCTCACTGATAGTCCTGCTGCCGCCTCACCAGCTGTCGCTCTACCTGAGATGGGCCATGAGAGCCCACTCATCCAATCCATCTAAAAAGGGAGAGCATGCTCCCCCTGTTGCCAGCCATGGAGACTGATGAAATATGCAGCAGGACAGGGACTGACAAACCAATGGGCTTGAATTACACATGTTTCTATGCATATGTTTAGTGTGTAGACACAAGTGAGTTATGACAGTGGCGACAGATTCTGCTGTCATGTAGACTGAGCGTTATTTTAAGAGTTACATGAAAAATCATTTTTTGTCAACACTGTTATGCCTTAGACTGGTTCCTGCAGCAGGTTGACCAAGTAAATGCCACCAACTTAAACATACTTACATCAGGTATGCAGGCACCAGTGAATCCAAACAGCCCATTGGCATTGTCACTCTTCATGACCCGCAAAATAGCAGTGGGTCTGGGCAGGGGGAGGCGCGCTCCACCGTGCACCGCCACCAACTGGAGATAGAACACCTCCTCTCCTTCTTCTTCATTATCATCCCTGACCTCCACCACAAACGACTTGCTCCTGTCGTCTTGCTGGTAGCGCAGGTAACCCGAGATGTTACGCAGGTCTGTTTTAGCAGGCTGAGTGTGGAGCTCGTGGATGTGGCTGCGGTTCAGCTTGGTGTGGTACAAGCGGACATCCTGGAGAAGGCCAGTGTAGCGCTGCTCACCCTCAAGATCGGATCCAATAAATACTGTAGCAGGTCCTGGAGTAAACAAAATCCCCCCAAAACACTGCATGTTATTTTTATTAAAATATTAAAACTCAGTAATAACTAATATTTTAATACACAATATCAATTATTTTAACAACAAATATGCAAAAAGATCATGTAATATGTGAGCTATACAAGGAAGAAAGACTCAAGCACAATATAGAGAATATGATTTAAGAAAATGCAAAAAAATTGACAGTAAATTAGTGTGGCATTGGGCCACAAGCTGCCATACTAGCTTAAATAGTGTTTAATGTTGATTTTTTGTGTGTGTATATGTGTGTGTATGTTGTGTAATTCTCCTGGAGGAATATTATGCATATTGTGTCTCAACATCTGACAAGATCACATGTGTTGACCAAGTTTCAGCATACCACTTGAAGCTTAGAAGCTCATTAGATCTCATTCATAATTCTTGTAACTCCCAGTTTGAGAAAATAACAGTGTTTGTCACATAGTTGTAACCACTATATGGTTTGCTTTTCTTTCATAAAATAACACAAGAAAAAACTTGTTTGATTTGACTTAATTACCCTAAGATTCTATAAATAAATCTGTCATTGCTTAATATCTAGTGAGATCACAGCAACACAAACTGCATCATTTTCACACTAATTACTGATTACACTAATTTGGTTCTTCTGGTGAGGGCTGCACGGTGGCCCGGTGGTTAGCATCGTCGCCTCACAACTAAGATCCCTGGTTCGCGTCCCGGTTAGGACGCCTGGGATCTTTCTGTGTGGAGTTTGCATGTTCTCCCTGTACAGTGTGGGTTTTCACCGGCTTCCTCCCACAGTCCAAAAACATGCTGACGTTAAGAGATGATTCTAAATTGTCTGTAGGTGTGAATGTGAGTTGGTTGTCTGTCTCTATGTGTTGCCCTGTGATAGACTGCCGACCTGTCCAGGGTGTACCCTGCCTTCGCCCAAGTCGGCTGGGAGTGTGTTGAGACCACAAACAGAATCTTGATTAAAGCCACCAAATGCCTAGGTCCAGCTCCTTCTCATTACTCTTTTATACACTTACACCTCTAATGCCTATCACTTCCACGACGAGTACAAAATAGGACAAATGCAGGAAATCTGCCACAGTGAGCAAGTACAAAGCCCTTGACACAAAGCAATCCATCTGAGGGCCGAGTTACCAGTTAGCAGACAATAACACAACATGACTAATGATTATGTATAAATCTGCTGTGACTGCAGTTAGCCAAAGAGGCATCTGAATATTTCCCCTCTGGGAGTTTCTGGTCAAATACAGGCTATTGTCTCCATTAATTAGAGAAAATAGGAAGAAAAGAAGATGCCGACTGATTCCCTTCAGCGGTAACAATGTCCAGCAGTGCTGAGGCTAAGTGGTCACTCAAGCATTGTAGAGTCCCAGTGGCCCCGAACAATGAAGCAGCAGCTGAGAGGTTGGTGTGCGTGAAGGTGCTCATGCATTTACATACTGTATGTGTAGGACCTTCCATATATGAAAAATAACATAATATCTTTGGATAACAATCATGTCATAAATGTCAAAAATATTTTTAGACCAAATGAATTAAACATTGCAAGAATTAAAAAGAGCAACTTCACCACAGTTTCACATTCAAACCAAGTGATTTGTGCCAACACTGTTTATATTTTTTTAGAAGCAGTATATGAGTTTTTGAAGAAACATAAGAGAACTAACAGTGGTGCAAAATGGCCAAGTTTTGATGCTCAAACCAATGGTGCACTGGTAAACTGAAATGTCATGAGGCATATTCTTAAATGCCATCACAGCTCTTGCTAAACACAAACAGAAGTACATGTCACAAACTGAAAGTAAAAGCTATACCTAGAATATGATGGACACTCCATATGAAACATCCTAACCTGTTACGATGCTATTTTTAACAAATTTTTGACCATCTTACCATCATTGATGCCCTCTCCTTTGATGCTCTTCAGCCCCCCAGGAATAGGACTTCCATCCAAGAAGAACTCAATAATCCCATCATCAACTGTGATAATGACATGTAGCCACGTGTTTTCTTGCACAAACTTCTCAGCAGTAGCCCGGGCCACTTGGGTATTGTTTGAACCTGTCACTGTATAGTACAGCATCACCGTCACATGAGACTCATTGGTGTGGACCTTCACTCCATAATACATGCTCCCATTTCTGGTTCCTTTGGACACTATGAAGCCGTCGGTGTCTGGTCTGGGCACCAGCCAAGCCGAGAAGGTGAAGTTGCCAATGGCAGCAGGCCCATCGTCAGGGGAGATGGTCCCATAAGCTCCTGGAAGCCCAGAGAAAAACCATGTGTCTGTGGCTGAGTGGTGTCTCCTAGCATGAGGCCTGAGCTCAACCTCTTTTGGAAAGGAAGCTAGAAGGAGCAGGTCATCCATCAGAGGAAGGCCTTGTGGGAAGTGTCCAGAAACGATCTCCCAGCCAACCCGCACCTCACCAAAAGTGCCCTGCTGTCGGACGATGGTGAAGGAAGTAACATCAGCCATATCATCTTCAGAGAGTACGTCTTCAGCTACTTCTTGGTCCAGGTTGCTGTCATCAATGGCAAAGACGCCAAATGGGTCATCATTGAAAGGGATGAGAACTGAGGCGTTCAGAGAGGTGTTGGCCAGTCGTCCGCCCTCCCCGGGGAAACCACCTTAAAGACATCATGGACAAGAGTTGAAGAAAGACAAACTTACACATTTACAATTGCCAGTGCATTTATAGCTGATGACTTAAGTGAAATGTCATAGTAAGTTGAATACCAGTTGATGAATTATTAATAATTGAACTTACCTGAGATATTTACCAGCCTGAGGACGAAGAACTCGTTGAACTCTGGGCGTTTATCTGAGATGGCCTCTAGGACAATAGGCTTAATTTCTTCACCTGTAACAAACATGATGGAGCCATTTGTGTTTGTAAACTCCTGGTTTTCTTCAAGAGGAGTCACTGAGTCATTGGTAAACAGCTGCCAGAAGACTGTAATGTTGCCAAAATGGCCTCTTGCACGTAGTACACTGCAAAAGAAGAAAAAGTAAGAATAAAATTTAAAAAGGGCATAAATAGTCCTGATAGAAAACCATTTAAGAACTTTTTGCATTTTTTTTGCACATAGACAATTTGCATGAGAAACATAAATTGAGGACCTGCTCCTTACAAAAAGTCATTAGTCTTGCCCTCCTCGACAGGTTTTTCTACAGATTCCAAGGAGAAAATCCCGTTGGCATCGTCATTGGCCTCAATCACCACAGTGGCGGTGTCTGCTCCATACACAACAGCATCGCCTGTGTACACAAGCATAATATCGATAAATAGACAGACAGACAGACAGACAGACAGATAGACAGATAGATAGATAGATAGATAGATAGATAGATAGATAGATAGATAGATAGATAGATAGATAGATAGATAGATAGATAGATAGATAGATAGATAGATAGATAGATAGATAGATAGATAGATAGATAGATAGATAGATAGATAGATAGAAGAAATATTAGACGAGGCAGTTAAATGTAGCCAGTGGGTTAGGGTGGTTAGGCCTCCACTTTCAGCACCCTCTATACTTTCTACCCCCTACCCAAACCAGGGTCTGCATCCCATCCCTACTTTCATCTTTACCTCTTCTACTTCTACCCCCTACTCAAACCAGGGTCTGTATCCCCACACCCCGCTTTTATTGGTGCAGTTGGTGAGAGGCAGGGGTAGGTGATTGTAGTGCTGCACTTGGCAATTGTGTGTAGCATCTAGGCCTATGGTAGCATTGTAGCAGTTAACAATAGCTAGAGCTGGGGTAGTATGGTAGTATCTGAGCAGTTAGCATTGGCATTTAGCAGGTAGCACTAACATTCTAGGTGAATCTGGCTGTATAGTCTCCTTGTGTGTGGTGAGTTTGTTAGTAGTATTTAAGTATTTTAGCAGTTAGCGGTGGCATTTGCATCTAGCATTAGCACTAGCTAAATGGTAGCATTGGCACTGGTCACTACCTGGAGCATCTCCTAAACGGGCCTTTGTCAGTTGAACATGGCAGTGCTGGTTGAATTAGCAGTTAGCATTAGCATCTAGCAGTTAGCTAAGTGGTAGCATCGGCACTGGTCGCTACCTGGAGCATCTCCTAAATGGGCCTGGGTCAGTTGAACGTGGCAGTGCTGTTTGGATTGTGTAGGAGCAGTGTGAACTGGCACTAGGGGGTGTGACTCTGGGACGCCAGAGTTCACCACCTAGCCTCCTGGAGGTGTCGTGGGACTAAGTAGGCGAAAAACCATTGAAGGGAGGTTTCCACCTGATGACCCCCAGAGACGTGCTAGGAATCACTGCTCACTGGTATGTATAGTGATAAATTAGGCATCCTAGGTCCTTCACTGAGTATGAATCCTTTTTGAGCACAAGTGTCTTGTGTTTAAATTAACTTAAGGTATCATATTTTAGTTTTTCTAAATATCTTAAGGCCATTTCCTGAAAACATTCAGTGCTATTCTCTCATCAGCTTTGACTGTGCTGCACAAGATTCATTTCATCTTCAAAAGGTTGTCACTCACTGAAAATATTTAATTCATGATAGCAGTACCAGAAAAAAGCACATCACAGCTACCAAAATTAAATTTCCTTTTATCATTGTGTATGTCAAGAGATCTAAGGAGCTGTTTCAATTGTGTTTCTGGATTTAATTTAGGAAGTATAATTAAATATCCTTCATCAAAACTTAAGTCTTCCAAAGACACAGTCTTAAATTACTCTGTGCTTTGTTCTATTTAAACACATAATGCAAAGCCAAACATATACAAATGCATGCTGTGATAGCATTGTAGATAAAATGTGTTAATGCAATAAATCCATACCTCTCTGTCTCCAGCATTTCATCTACTGCACCTCAAAACTGAGAAAAATGGAGACATTCCATTTGAAAACTGTTAAAACTTCAGCAACACTGACTTGGAGTTTCATCATTTAAATGTAATGCATTATTGAACAAAGTGTACCTGTTACCAACTCTTGCACATTTTGACAACACGAAATTATTAAAATCTTTGAGATGCAGATGCTTGAAAGGTTATTTAGATAGATTATGATTCTATCTGAGGGGATTTCCACAATGAGCACACTGATTAACACGTGTGACTAATATAATTCATTACAAAAGCAGTGTAACCTAAGGTTGAATGCATCACAGTGCCAACTGAAGGTAACTGTGCTTGACTCTGTTTGAAATCAATAAAAAATGCAAAACATTCTGTCGCGAGGAAATGATTCATTTTACTCAGAGCTTTGAGAATAGAATAAATTGCAGAGAATCCCATGCTCTATGCACGTAGTGTGAGACTCTGTCGTCAGGTAGATGATACAGAGTTCAGCGGTGTAAAAATGAATCGGTGCTAGTGCTCCTTTGTGCCTGTACCAGTTGGAATTTTAAACGGTAGCCTAAAATATTCTGGTACAGAGGTTGTGCAGCAGGATGAAAAACACCAACTGATTGATGCCTCAGGCTAAACATTTATATATTTAAACACCTTCTGGTGAAAATCAAGTTTTCTTACCCTCTCAACATGTCCATATGATGCACTTAATATGCTGGAATACACATCAGGAGCGATGTTAGCAGCCACAGATGAGCGTTTTCACCTTGAACCTGCAGTGTACCGATGACAGTCTTAAAAACACAGATTCAGCCTGCAAGAGTTTCACACAGAACAAAACTAATCCTGTCAATATGCAGAGTGGAGCTGTCTGTACCATTATGCTGTGATATAGTTGAGCTATTTAATGGTCAGAGAGGAGACATGAATGAAGATAAAACACACAGACACAAGGCGCAGATTTAAAGATCCCCTCCAGTGAAAATCAATATACCTTGTTAACATGTTTATATGTCGTTTTTTACATGCGGGAGGACACATCATGAGAACAATGAGCGGTCAACGCCATGACTGAGCATTTCCACATTGAAAATGCAGTTTACCAGTGACAGTCTCAAAAACAACAATTTAGACAGCCAGAGTTTCATTATGCAACAAACCTAAGGAACCAATCATCTTGTAGGTTAGAACTTTCTGTATCATTATTCTGATTCAAAATTGCTTTTCATTTCCAACATGTATGGCTGAGTTACTGAGTAGAGTTACGGGTGAGCCAGTGTGCTCAAGCGACAGTAAGTCACAAAGGAGTGATATGTTGTTTTTAATTATGCGTATGTTTATGTCTACTAGTAATATCTATCTGTAGAAATACGTATACAATTTTAGAATTAGATATTATAAGTAAATGAATGTAAAGACCACAGAAACTCTCTGTGTCACCTGTGGAGGGGTACACAAGTGTCACAGATCACAAAGTCAATATGCACCATCTGTGGACTGTAAACCACCTGTCAGGTTGCAGCTTCATAGGCAGAGATGATGTTGCAACTGATTCTCTGAAACACTGAAGAATAATTTTATCAAATAAAATCTATACAGTCGTTTACCCATGTAAATATTCTTAATTAAACATTAAAAAGGCAAACACTACACGTGATCTCATCTAAGACTAAAGCTAGAAACTGTATTATTATTGTATTTTTATGAAATGGTTATTTTCTGTTATTTACCAGTATCTTTTGGCACACCAGCTGCCAGTGTTGTGACAAAGGCTTGTCTGCCAAAAACTGATTATGTCTGCAGCTGCTTTTATCTGGATCAAACAGTCACAATGTGCAAATACACACAGTGTTATGTCTGTGGTGAGGGAAAAGGCGTGTCCTCGTGAAACTTCTAACTGAATACTTGTGACCAGAGAGATGTTTGCAGCTTACAGCTTAATCAGGTATAAAATTGAAGATGATACTGTGATTCCGGCATATTAAATTTGAATATCTTCTGGTTTTCTTCCCTCCTCTATGACTGAATATCTTTGGGCTTTGGGCAAAACAAGACATTTATCATCTTGGAAAACACTGATCAACATTTTTGACCATTTTCTGACATTTTATAGACCAAACAACTAATCAACCAATTAATTTGTTGATTTATTCAGTAAATAATTAACAGATTAATAAATTACCAATGAAAATAATAATTTTATTGCAGCTTTATATTATAGGTGATATAGACAGTATTGTTTGTCATGTTTAGGATGGATGTGTTTGGGATGTCCAATATTCATATGTAGACTGTAATAAAGTTGTTGGAGTATTACTGTAAGTTATAACTTATATAACATATCTAAATTCCTGACATAAAAACAGTGTCAGTCATTAGTCACCAGGGATGCTTAGCCCATACCAGCCAAAAATTCAAGCTAGCTAGCTAGTGCTACAGCAAGCTAATATAGCATAATGTTATTAGCTTAACATAAAGTCAGCTAGTTAGCCTTTTAGACAGATAATAATTCGTTTCTTAACTGCTGGTTAGCTATTATGTTACTGTATTAGATGGTAGTGTATAATATTTATCAGAAATCCAGCCTACACTGCCACTTATTAAACCAAAGTTTTTTTGGTTTGTTTATTTTTGTGCAAACTAATGCATAACCCTCCATATGACTCTCAAAGAGTAAAGAAACGTTTGTAAATGTGTATTATTATAGAAAACACACATTTAATTTGTTCTGTCGTAATATTCCATCAACATACCTCAGAAGAACTTCTTGTGACTTCCTCAGACCAGTGTAAAACGTGAGCAGAAACCGAACGAAGGAGACGGAAAGCAGCGCGCTTTTTACCGTCCAGCTTCTTATGCTTAGCAACACACCACTTCCGCATTCTGACTCCCATGTGACAACCTCAGCCAATCAGAATCATGAAAGGTTTAGACTGAGATAACTTTGACTGCAAAGGGACAAACATAACTACTTAAACATACAAACATGTAAATTACAAAATAATTTGATATTAGTTGATTAATTAATGTACAAACATAAAGCTTTAAATACTGACTATATTTAGATGTGTAGATGTTACTGTAAATATTCAAACCAAGTTTACAAGTTTTACATTGTCTATTATGTATATTTTTATATTGTTTATTGTATTTTTATATTGTCTGTCTGCACACAGATAGACCAGAAATGCAAATGTGTATCACCATGAGCTCTCCTCCAGTCTATCTGAAAACAAGGGAGCCCTTAATACTAGGTGTTGAGTATTATTGTTTGGTAATATAATACTGTTCAAGTGTTCAAGTATCCATCTAGTGGGGAATATCCCCTGGGGCACTGGCTAACATTAGTTATAAGTTCTGATAATGTTTTAAGGGAAATGTTTGATCTGATGTTCAAAGAACATTTTAAGGTTAGAAGTTTAGAAGGTAACTAAAGCAGAATGTTTTAGCTGCAACATTCAAGTTGTGATTATGTGACATGACCAAGATCCAAAACCAATATTTAAAAAAGCTGGTATGTAGGCCTCAGATGTCAAAATTATTTTTATAAAACATTCTTGCAATGGGATATACTGTATTACCAAAGGTACAAAGATTTTGTGTTCTTCAGATATTCTGAGGATGTTTTGAGGAGATTTTTAGGGTAACAAATTATGACCATTGTTCTATAAAACATTCCACAATGTTGCATGATAAC
>OMNN01103242.1:0-11752 GCA_900302755.1 Chromis chromis
ATTATTATTTTTTGTGTATTTATTTATTACAGTAAAACATTGTAAAAGAACAAATTACTATTTGCAAAAATATAGATTTTTGATGTGGACATTGTTTACAGCTTTGAGCTGTTTTTATTTTTTATTTATTTTCATTTTATGTTTCACATTCAACATGTATTAATAGTTTTTTAAAAACTTTTTTTCTACAATTTCACTTGATATAAATTGTAATTTAACAAAAAGGGGAAAATCTTAAAAAAGTTAAAAATATATATACTATTTTCAAATAATAGTAAATATCTGTAAAATAACAATATCTTGCTGATTTCAATACAGTAAAAAAACAAACAAAAAACAAAACAGTTTTAAACAGTTGTCCATAATTTAACAAAACAGGGAAAATCTGTAACATGACAGATGAAAAGTGATTTTCCATTTTTCAATCCTTTATATATATATTTTTTCATTCAAATAGTAGCAAATATGTATAAAATAATGATATTATTTGATAGATTGATTTTAGTAAAAATAGTGTTATATTTGAAGTCAAATGTTGTAAAAGATTGAATTATAGTTTGTATCAGTTCAGATTATTTATGTGGACTTTTTCCTTTGTTAGTAAACATTTAAATTAATACTTATTTTTCTGTGAGTTTGCTGTTTTATATTATCTGTAATTTTACAAACCAGGAAAAATGTTTTTAAGTTACAGTTAAAAACGTCCATTTTTACAGTGTGGGATGAGGCTGTGTTCAGCAGCAGCTTGATCCAGGTGAGCAGCTCCAGGTGTGTGTGTGTGTGTGTGTCTTTGTATACAGTCAATGGTGCAGTCAGTTTGAGGTGAGGGGGCGTGGCCTGTGGACGACCTGCAGCAGGTAAAGCTTCATGTTACCTGCTGCTGCTCCAGTCCTGTTTGTTCCTGCTGCGGAGGACTTTATCTCTCAGCTGCTATCCTCCTGATCTCCCCTGGTGTCTGTCAGCTCACCTGTTCAGCGACATGAGCTCCTCCAGCTGCAGGTGAGTGAAATCAAATCACCTCCGCCGCCGCTTTACCTGCTTTACCGCAGTTTGAGCTTGTTGTTTGTTGTTTTAACGGTTAAATCCGCTTGAGGAACTAGTCCCAGGTCTCACCTCCACCTGAAACTACCGGAAACTACCTGAACTGTGTTTTTGTGCTGCTTTACACGCATGTTGTTTTGCGGAAACGTGCAGACTGATAATTTACACTCAGACTGTAGAACCGGTTTGCTGCTCTATGTGTGTGTGTGTGTGTGTGTGTGTGTGTCAGGAGTGTATCCAGTGTATCCAGTGTCTCGTGCCTCGGGATACGGGTTTACAGGTGTGTGTACGTGCGCGCCTCAGGTGTGCAAATGTCCTGCTGTTGCCATGGTGACGGTGACAGGTAACACAGGAGGGTCAGTTCAGACAGTTTTTACCTGATCATGGTCTGTAATGCGTTCTACACTGTAAAAAATGAAGGTTTGAACTGTTGTTTTTGAAGTATTTTCTGTTAGTCTACTGAAATGACAAAAACTAGTAAAATCACAGAAACAAATAATTTACATGTTGACTGTAAACAAAACAAACTTAAACTGTAAATAATGTCCACATCAAAGATCTGTATTTTAAAAAAAAGAAAGTTATTTTTTTACATTTAAAGCTAAAATGACATTATTTCTTCTTACTGTATTTTAATTAGCAAAACTATTTTACAGATATTTACATTAATTTGAAAAAAGTATGTATTTTAAGGATTGCTTATTTTATTATTTTACAGATTTGCCCTGTTTTTTATAAATTACAGTAAACTAGTAAAATCACAGAAAAACACTATTTACATGTTAAATGTAAAAACATACAAAAAGCAAAAATCTGTATATATTTTTAAAATAGTAATTTATGTTTTAACAACGTGTGACTGTAAAATGATAGTTTTTTTTTTACTGTATTTAAATCAGCTAAATAAATCTAAGTATTTAACATTAAATTCCTTTGCCATTATTTGAAAGAAACATTATGTATATTAAGTATTGAAAAATAGTAAATCATTTTTAAGCTTATATTTTACAGATTTGACCTGTTTTGTTACGTTACAGATGATGTTTAATAATTATAAAAGTACACTGTTTTACTGTATTTAAATAAAAATAAAAATATTATTTTGCATATATTTGCTGTTATTTTCAATCTACAATATTCGGCGGTGGCCATACCACCTTGTGGATGCCCGATCTCGGAAGCTAAGCGAGGTAGGGCCTGGTCAGTACCTGGATGGGAGACTGTGAGGGAACACCAGGAAGCCTGGGTGAATGCAGTGTGAGAGTGAGTGGTTGGTGGTGGTCGGAGGGGCCGATGGCGCAGATTGGCAGCCTGGCTTCCGTCAGTCTACCCCAGGGCAGCTGTGGCTACATACGTAGCTTACCACCATCGAGTATGGAGTGAATGAATAATGCAATGTAAAGCGTCTTTGAGTGTCTAGAAAAGCGCTATATAAAACCAATGCATTATTATTATTATTCCACCATTTAGTATTTTTTCTGGCACACTTGCTGCCACATTTTTCAAATCATGGATTTTTATGTATTACCGTTTATGTTTTTAATCATTTATGTCAGATATTTATAGCTTTCTCCTGTTAGTTCCACATTAATTGGTTTGATTTAGCTGCATGTCACAATAATACAAAGTAAAACATATAGAATAACATGAAATACTTGGATACCAAAATGAAAATCAAATTTATTTTCATTGAACTTTGATGACTGATTGAGCAGGTTTGACAAGTTGTACCACAAAAACTAAAATATTAGATAATCCAATTAGTTTCTTTTTAATATGGGCATATTTTCCATTTTAGAACTCCATTTATTTGGCATAAAACAGTGGAATAACCCATCTATACTCACTGATGAGAACTAAAAAAGCAGAGTTAAAAAGTCAGACCTCTCACGTCCTGTTGGTTTTGCTTTTAATACTTTTTGTCAGCTAACTGTGCCATACTGTACAGAAAATGTTTCTACATTTATTTTAGAGGTTTCAGGTCATTTTGGATAAAAACCCTTGAGTGATTCTGGACCAATATTGAGTCATTTTGAACTGATTATAAGAGTTTAAAATAAATAATCAAAGATATAGTTTTTCTGTCATTCTGTGTCCTACTGACAGAAGACATTTCAGAGTTCTCTCTCCTTCTTCCTGGTTGTTCTGTTTCCATAGAGGTGCAGGACTTTAGATTGCAGTGAAAAATGAACCACAGTGAAGGAAAAACGAGACAGGAGCAAAACAAAAACACCCAGAAACAGCGTGTGGTTTAACGAACACATTAGTGGTTCGTCATGTTGCACTAAATGTCTATTTAAAGCTGCTGTTATTATGTCAGATGTTATTCAGCTCATCAAACAAACACGTCCACACGTTTAGTTGCTTCACTGACTGTTGGAATGTTTCTAGGTGGTGAAACAGTTTTTCCACTCGGAGCCGTTTTGTTGGTCTGAGCCACACCTGAACTGAAGAAATCATTAAACCTGTCGGTGTGTTTACGTCTGGGTCAGGCTGAACAAACTCTCTGATCACTGTGGCTTCAACTAATCAGCATCCAGATTATGCAACAAGCTTCACATGTTGTCTGACAGCTGTTAAATAAAACCACTGATTAATAGAACAGGAGCTGCTCTTCTTGTGCTTATATCTGAATGGATTTAAATGAGTTTAGTGCAGAAAACAACAGAAACTTAACTGGTAATAATCAGTTTCCAGCTCAAATGTGGAAACGCAGGTTATCTGTGTTTTGTTAAATTACAAATAATACCTAGTAAATGACAGAAGAAAGTATTCATTAATATGTTAAGCCTGAAAAAGACCAAAACTGTAAATAATGTCCACATTAAAAATCTGTATTTTTACAAAAAATAATTAGTTCTTTTACAATGGATGACTGTGTTTAAATGAGGAAAAATACCATTATGTTACAGATATTTGCTGTTGTTTTCACAGTTTTTACAGTTTTTGAACTTTAGATGTTGCAGTGTTGACAGTGGTGGCCTAATAGTTTGTGAAGTGAACTTGTAACCGGTGGGTCGCCGGTTCGAGCCCCCGGACTGGCAAGAGGTTGAGGTGGGAAAGTGAGAGTGACCGCTTGTCCCAGTCACCACCACTGTGGGCCCTTGAGCAAGGCCCTTAACACCTGACTGCTCCCCAGGCGCTGCACCGAGGCAGCCCGCTGCTCCTAGTATGTATAGTTAAGGTTAACTTTGAATAGGATTGGCGCCCTGATGGCCTGATGGTTATGTTGCGTGACCCAGGTTCGATTCCGACCTCGGCCGTTTACCGCATGTCCTTCCCCACTCTCTCCCGTTTCCAACTCTATCCACTGTCCTATCCAATAAAGGCATAAAAGGCCAAAAATAGATCTTTAAAAAAATAAAAAACTTTGAATAGGATGGGTCAAATGCAGAGAAGGAATTTCCCCAAGGGGATCAATAAAGGTTAGATTATTATTATTATTATGTTCCACAATTTTTTTTATTAAGTGAGCGTTTAAAAAAAACTGTTGTTGTTGTTTTACAGATTTTCCATGTTTTGTTAAATTACTGATAACACCTTGTAAAATCACAGAATTGAAATAACTAATTTACATGTTAACTGTGAAAAACAAATTGGCTGTCAAATTACACTTAGTTACTTATTTTATACTTATTTTCATGGTATTTAAATCACCAAAGTTGTTACAGTGATCTGCCATTATTTAAAAGAAAAATGTAAAATAATTTTAGTTTTTTAACATTCTATTGTTGTTGTTGTTTTTTTTTCTTTTTTTTTAGATTTCTTTAAAAAGAAAACATTATGTATATTAGGGTTCGAAACAGAAATATTAATTAAAAAAATATTAATTGACATGTTGACAAACAAAAAAAACTGACCAAAACTGTAAATAAAGTTACATGAGCTAAGATACCATTATTTTACATACATTTGCCATTATTTTCACAGTTTTTACAGTTTTTGAACGTTACAGTATCTCTTTAAACACATTTGTTCTATCGGTGCTACGAAAATCAGCTTCATGAGGAGGTCGAGGTGGATGGACGGGTCATTTCTAACTTCAAACCAAGCAGCAATTCCAGTTGTTTCTTCTAACCATAACTGCTCCATCATTTTTAATGCATGTTTATTACCATAACATGTCAATGAACATCCTCTAAATATTAAAAAATAAAAATTTTAACCAACCCCTTCATCAAACCAAGTTGCTATTTTACCTAAATATAACTGAACCTTTACCGTAACTTTATCATAGAGTATTTATTTCTGAACTGTGATTTTTGACAGTTTACCAGGTTGAAAAGATTCAATATGCAGCTTCACCTAATGACCCACATTATGACTTCCTGTATGGACTCTGAGTGGAGGGTTACAGGGTCACCCATACCTGGATGATGTCACTGAGCTCAGGTGAGGTGTCGGGTGTCATATAACTACAGTGACCTGAGCAGCAGGTTTAAGGTTACTGCAGTTATATGAGAAAACAGTTTGACCTGGTTCTCACTGGCAGATACAGTAATGACTTTTATTGTGAAGTTATTATCGAAGCAGTCTCTCAGTGAAATGTGGAACAGCTGCGTTGGTCCTCGGTGCAGAAACATTAGTCATTTTGAAAACGCATGTCTGTAAACTAACAAGTTCTTACAACAGCACTTGTGAGTTTTCTGTCAGTGAATCTCTACTGAGTCCTGACACTGGGGTGGAAAAATATTAAATCCTGTCAAAGCTGGAGGGTTTTTGTATTAAAAAGCAGCAGAGTTGAGTTTGAAGAAACCAGAGCAGCTCCTCTGTGTTTCTAAAGTGTTTTTAAAGTGTTCTCTGAGTGTTTTCTCTGTGTTGCTGATTCTGCTGAGCTTCATTATAACTCAGATCAGCTCCATCGAGGCGGCGCCCCCCAGAGGCCGATCTCTGCTAGCTAACATCTGCAGCCCTAATGTTTCCTCTGACGGCCGTAACATCCCATAATGTTGTTCCATCATTAGGCAGCCTGTTTCCATCAGCTTTATGGCTGCTGGAGCTGCAGTCGGTCAGCAGCGACTCTGCAGGTTTTACTGCCTGTTTGGGCTGAAAGCAGCTCTGAAGCTTTAGAAAGAGGAAAACTGAAACAACACAGAAAATATCCAAAGTCACCTGCAGAGAAGATTCACCAGGGTGAAGCCCAGGAATGTTCAGATGGAGAGAAATTAGAGGACAAACCAACATAAACCAGCAGAACGGCTTCAGTGAACCTTTGCATTTATTCTCCTGATTGTCTGACCTCTAACAGAGGAATAAACACTGTTGTTGTCTAACATGTTGGTCCAGCATCCCCCTCCACTCTCTAAATAATATCATGGGCTCAGCAACAAAAAAAAATGAATGCAACAGTTTGTAGCTGCTATTTTGTGCATATAAAAAAAACCTGCAAACATGAGTTTCAAGTCATTTTGTACAGATTTTAACTCATTTTAGATTTTTTTTGGACACATTTTAAATGATTTCACTCTTTCTGTCATTCTGAGTATGTTTGAAGTCATTTTGGACAAGGTCTAAATAATTCTGGGCACATTTTTTTAACCACTCTGGACAATGTTTGACTAATTCTTAACAAGTTTCAAATCTTCCGGGCAAATTTGAACTTTTAAATTAAAAATTTAAATTTTGGTCTATTTCTGAGCCAATTTATGATTTATGTTTGTTTGTTTATGTATTTATTGTCATTCTGATCATGTGTTTGTCATTTTGGAAAATATTTTTTTACATTTTTTTTGACTATTTTAATGTCATTTTTGGATTTTATTCATCATTTTGGACAAATTTACGGATTAAATTACGGATATTTTCAGTCTTATTAAATATGTTTTGAGTCATTTTGGACAAATTGTAGATCTTATAAATTAGGGGTGGGACAAAATATCGCTACAATTATATATCGTCGTCCCTCCTCGTGTGATATGAGTATCGATACGCTGGCGCCAAATATGGATACGTTAATAAATATAATAAGGCGCTCTAATAAGACGCTCTAAACCCTGCCAGATTCCCCTGCCAGCTGCCATTTCCCCAGCGTCACTACTTAATGACTCCACATGGTGGCGTTTATCACATGAATGAGGGAGACTTGAGCGGAAATGAATTGGCCCAAGAAGAGTTTGTACAGGTAAAATGGAGGACAGCAACGCTACCGTAAGAGACGCCCCATCCACCTTTAAGTCCAAAGTGTGGACCCATTTGGGCTTTGGCAACATTGAGGGAACAAGCAAGCTGGACAAAGACTATGCCATATGCAAGAACTGCCTCGCAAAAGTTAGTACACAGGCAACACCATGAACATGTACATGGTGTGATGTATGATACGTGATGTATCGTTATGCGATTGTCTTGCAATATATAGATTATCGTAGTATTGCTGTATCGTGTGATTATCAGTATCATGAGCCATGTATCGCGTATCGTATCATATCGTGAGGTACCCTGTGATTCCCACCCCAATGTAGAATACTGTAATGTTTAAAATTCCAAAAACTGAAAATAATGGCAAAATATCTTTAAATAATGTTCTTTTTTTCTTTTAGCTAATTTAAATGTAGTAAAAATAGTTTGCATTTCTAAACAAAAAACAAACAAAAAAACACAGCGTATTTGTAAATGAGGACATTACATTACAGTTTGGGCCTGTTTTTCCTTTAGTTACCATGTACTGTGGGATTTTACTAGACATTGTCTGTAAAATAACAGTAAAAAAAAAAAAGAGTCACCATGTTTTTTCAATCCTTACACACATTTTTCTTTGAAATAACGGCAAATACTTGTCAAATAAAGATGTTTTCATATTTTGCTGATTAAAATACAGTAAAACAGTGTAATTATTTTTGATCAAATGTTATAAAAGGAAAAAAATAATATTTGTAAAACTACTTTTTCTTTTTTTAAAGATTTATTTTTGGCCTTTTCATGCCTTTATTATTAAAGAGGACAGGACAGTGGATAGAGTTACAAATGGGAGAGAGTGGGAAAGGACATGCGGTAAATGGCTGAGGTTGGACTCGAACCCGACACAGCTGCTACGCCTCTGCACGTGGGTCACATGACATAACCGCTAGGCTATCGGGGTGCTCCTAAAAACTACATATTTTTGATGTGAACACGATTTACAGTTGTGACCTTTTTTTTTATTTTTATTTTTTATTTTTTTACAGTTAGCACATTTTTTGTGTGTGTTTTTACTTTGTACCTGTAATTTAACAAACAATATTTTTTTTACAGTGTATTTCTGACAGCCTGGTTTCCAGTTGGCTCTCTGCTCTAAAGCTTCACCTCGCTGCTTCTTATGTCTGACTCCAAACACTGTTTCCACTCTGTGTTGTGTAATTAAATCCAGAGTTTTGTGCAGCAGCAGATTTCCCTCCCGGGTCAAGTGTTTCACATAAAGAGCAGATTAAAGTGATATTTCTCTGCAGTGAAACATTTCTGTTTTCAACATCTTCTTTATTATCGTCTTTATTCGTCCCTCAGAGTGAATTCAGCCTCAGTCAGTAATTTCACAGCAGCTCTGGATCCTGTAAATGGGATTCAAACACACACAGTTTCCTTGAATCTACTTTAGCAGGTGTGTTGATCAGAAATCTAATGTTTAGAAAACTGAAACTTAAGAATAACTACTGTTTTTTCATTTGATCATTCTCTTAATAATAATAATTTTTAAAAAAAAAAGCTAAAGCATTTAAATTTAAAATGATTCAATTCAGGTTGTCGCATAGTGAAGATGAATCAGAGCTCAGAACAGCAGCAGATGGATGGAGACTGATTTGAATCATTTGATTTAATTTATCCACACTTTAAGCATCTTGAGACTCTAATATTTACTGTTTTCTCTCCAGCATCTTTATTGGAGCTTTCTGTGCATTCAGAAAGTAATTAATATCTTTCTGTTCACTGTCGCTGTGTTTGTTTTTGACAAACGTCAACTCTAGAAGTAACTGCAGCAGCATTTTTAAGGTTCTGTTTTGTTTGAGTGTTTGGCATGATGTTAGAGTTCTCACTCACAATTTAATGTTGACATATTTGTTCTTCAGATTCATAGATGCAAAACTACCACAAAGAGACAACTACCAATAAAAAATTAGGACAAAAGGGCACAAAAAACCGACAGGGGGGGGTGAGCGGGGTGCACCACCAAAATGTAATCATCTGTTCCTTGTCACATTATCAACATTTCCTGAAAATTTCATCAAAATCCGTTCATAACTTTTCAAGTTATCCTGCTAACAAACAGACAAACACCAGCAAAAACATTACCTCTGCCGCTTCGGTAAGAGGTAAAAAGAGACAAAATGGAAACAATTAGGTGCCAAACAACTGTAGAGACAACAGCCAATTAAAAAAACGTCTCAAGATGAGCAGAAAAAGGTGCAAAAAAACACAAAACACAGACAGAACCAATGGAAAACAGATGAAAACTGAGCACAAATACATGCAGAACAACTGCAGTGACAACAACCAGTAAAGGAGACAGAATGAGCAGAAATAGGTGCAAAAAACCAAAACACAGACAAAAACCATTGAAAAAAGAGATGCAAAATGAGCAGAAATCAGTGCAGAGCAACCGTAGTGAGACAAGAAGCAACAAAAAAGAGACAAAATGGACACAAATCGGTGTAAAACAACTGCAAAGAAATTAAAACCAACAAAGAAAACATGAGCACAAATAGGTGCAAGATAACCACACATACCCCTTTTCCACCGAGCTGGTTCCAGTGCTAGTTCGGAGCCAGAGCCTGACTTAGCACCGGTTCTTTGTGTTTCCACCACCTAAGCACCGGCTCCAGGTGCTAAAAACTGGAGCTTAGCAAGCACCAACTCTTTGCTGGCCCAGAGCTAAGCACCGAGTACATCAGGGGCTGGGGGCGGGGTTATCAACGATCAATGGTGAAAACACAGAACCGCCATTTTAAAAAAAACATCCGAATGACTCGTGTTTAATTTTGTTGTAGTTTTTCTTCTTTAAACAGTTGAAAATGGACGCTAAACTCAAACAGCAGTGGTCGGAGGAAGAGACCCAGTACTTCCTGGTACTGTGGCACGAGCGTTGTTGGGCAAACGGCTACGTATGCAGTGACGTACTGACATTTATGGTGATGCGTGGCTCCAACTTGGCTTCTTGCCAATGGAAAAGCAAACCGGTTCTTAGGAGGAACGAGATTAGAACCAACTAAGCACCAGCACCGAACTAGCACCTGGTTCTTCTGGGTGGAAAAGGGGTAAAAGAGATGAAAACCAACAAAAAATGGATGCAAAAAGGCGCAAAGCAAACGCAATGGGACAAAAACCTACATGATAAAGAGACGCATTGTGCGCAAATAGGTTCAAAATAACTGCAGAGACAACCAGTGAAAAAAATGACAAAATGAGCAGAAAAAGGTGCAAAGATATAATGACCAACCAAAAAAAAAGACATAAATTGCGCAGGATTAAGCGCAAAAAAGAAAAAACGTTATAAAGACCAATTAAAAAGAGATAAAACTGAGCAGAAATAAGGTAAAACAACTGTAAATAAATGAAGACAAAGAAAGAAACGGACAGAATGACCACAAATAGGTAAGAAATGACCACGAAGATGCAACGACCAACCAGAAATGCATGTTTTTACTCCACTGTAGAAGCAGACCTGAGTACATATTCTGAGGCCTCAGATAAAAGCATTTTATCCTACAGGGTTCAGGTGATGTGAACATGATTATAGAAATAAACTAGTAAAAACAGTAAAAAGTGTCTCAGAGACTTAAACTCCAAGCTGCTGTCAGATTCTGAGTACAATAAAATGAAGAACCAGAAAATGTTTTTGTCCTAAAACTGAAATATTTATTGTGAAATCTAGAGAAGAGGAGCAGCAGTGAGATCAGGAAGCGTCCTGATGTCGACTTTGTGCAGATGAAACAATAAAAACTGCATTTGTTGGCGTCACGTGTTTCAAAAAGACATCTGCTTTCATTTTCTTTATCGGTAACACGTCGACTCTGCGGCTTTAAGTTCCTGCTTCTTATCCCGACTCTTCTCTGTGACGCCACTTCCAGCTTAGTTAGTTTAACATTCAAATCTGCCGAACGTATTTGGGTCATGAGATTAAGATCTGAGCAGTAAAAAGGCTTCTGACACCTTCAGAAACCAAAAGTCCCTGAAACCAAATCTGACATCATCACCGAGCTGCGAATTATAAAGTGGAATCTGTCTGATGTGATTTTACAGAAAAATGTTCGACTGCTGCTTCAAGAAGAGTCATTTTTAAATATGAAAAGTAAAGATGAAAGTGTGTGTTTGATGTTTTAAGGTCACAGAATGAGAGATGACACCTCCGAGAGCACAAAAGCACAAATGAAAATGAGCAGAAAGTGGTACAAAACGGCCACAAAGAGTCAAAAAACAACAAATAAAGACAAAATATGTGCAAATTAGGGGTGGGAATCACAGGGTACCTCACGATACTATCGCGATACAGCCATAACCAATATATTGCAAGATAATCACATAACCATACATCATGTATCAAGCGGCATGATAGGAAGACACTTGAGCCAGGGCTTTTATCTTTTATGCCCCCTTACGTGTGCTTTTATTTGCACCCACAGTAGAATACCAACATGCAAACAGTGGCAGGTAGCCATCAACCCCGCTACCCTTCTCACTCATGGTAGCAAAAACATTAATAAAACCCCGAACTCCCATAATGCATTGCAGCACAACAGTCCCGTAC
>OMNN01103243.1:0-10339 GCA_900302755.1 Chromis chromis
ATTAATATCTCAACTAATATGTGAACAGACCAAGAGAACATTAATGTGACATACATACATGTTTATACCATGAATGCATCCCATAATATATGAAATGAAACACAATAAATATCACAGTAAAACAATCCACTAAAGTATTTATCCACTACTCAGGGTTGCCAAAGTAAAAAATATACAAAAAATTGCCAAATTGACCAAAGTAAAGAGAAACTAGATATTATACATCATATTCATTAGTGTAAGTCAAATATAAAAGATCAAAACATGTTAAGATGAGTTCAGAAAGACTCTTTCCCAGACGCTGAAGCAACAACAGACAAAATGAAGAGTTTGGTCACATATAAAAAGCTTATGTGAACTCTCTGCTGTTGCTTACGGCCATACCAGCCTGAATACGCCCGATCTCGTCTGATCTCGGAAGCTAAGCAGGGTCGGGCCTGGTTAGTACTTGGATGGGAGACCGCCTGGGAATACCAGGTGCTGTAAGCTTTTATCCACACAACCTGCAGAGGACGCTGCTGCTGTTTTACTGCAAACACAGCTGTGACAAACAAGTCAACGTTGTTTAGAAAGCACATTTAAAACCAATAAAAGTCGAACAAAAGTGCTGTACAGTTAGGTTAACAAACCACAGGACACATCTGATTCGGATGCCTCTGGGGAGGCTTCCTTTGGAGGTTTTCCTAGCACATTCGCCTGGGAGGAGACCCCAGGGTAGACCCAGAACCCACTGGAGGGATTATTTATCTTGTCTGGCCTGTGAACGCCTCGGGATCCCCCAAGAAGAGCTGTAAAGCATTGCCGGGGGGAGGGACGTCTGGAATGACCTGCTTCGTCTGCTGCTTCCGCAACCCGACCCCGGGTAAGCGGAAGAAAATGGATGGATGGATGGATGGATGGATGGATAGATGGATGGATGGATAGATGGATAGATGGATAGATGGATGGATGGATGGATGGATGGATGGATGGAACTTGAATTATCAGTTTTGATGATGTATAAAGTTGTGGTTATCAAATTTTCTCAGTTTCATGACCTCTTAATTTCTCTGAGTGATTATGATTGACTACAGCTGCTGACTCCTCTGAGCCTATTTAAATGGGACCCATTTGATCCACTCATTAGACTCAGACAATACAGTGGGAAAGTCTGAGAAGCTAAGATCTGAAAAAGCAAATTATTTACTGGAACAAGTCAGAAAGTCACTTGGAGCCATTTCAAAGCAGCTTCAGATCCCAAAATCATCTGTTTGTAAGTATAAAGTTCATGGTACAGTTGTGTTACTGAAACGATCAGGAAGAAAACACAAACTATCACCTGCTGCTGAGAGACAATTGGTCAGGATGGTCAAGGGTCAACCAAGAATCACCAGAAAGCAGGTCTGAATAAATTAGAAGCTGCTGGACCACAGCTGTCAGCTGTGGTCCAGCACCAAACCTGCCATCAAGCATGGTGGTGGCAGTATCATGCTCTGGGGCTGTTTTGCTGCTTTACACAAAGTAAATGTAATAATGAAGAAGGAGGACTACCTCCACATTCCTCAGGAAAACCTAAAATCATCATTAGAAGATTGATCTTGGACACAGTTGGGTGTTTCAACAAGACAATGAGCCCAAACACATCAAAAGTGGTACAGAAATGGTTCAGTCAGGCTAGAATGAAGGTTTTAGACTGGTCTCCCTAAAGTCCTGATTTAAACCCATCAAGAACCTGTGGACTGATGAAGAAACAAGTCTGCACCAATTCTGTCCAGAGGAGTTATACAACCAGAAGCTTGTGGACGGAAACCAAAAGGCCGTACACAAGCAAATGAGTGCTCATTTGAATCAGCCAATCAGGGTGCAGCTGTGGTTTAATATAGAGGCCAGATAAACAGAACATCAGCAGAGAGGCCTCAGCTCACATCTGTGTGGGAGGAGTCGACTGATTTACTGTCCAGGTGTGAAGCCTCTGGGCCGGCTTACCTGCAGCTGGAATCCAGTCACCTCCTGCCTCCTTCTGCTACACCAGGGATGGATTTTAGACACGTTTATCTGCGGAAACTACAAAATAAAAATGTTTAAAAACCGCCAAGATTAATAAAAAACAAGTAAATCAGGAGCAGCTTGGATGATCTGAAACCAGCACACCAGAGAAATGTGTCTTTTGGACTCTGAGTGAAAAATGAATGTTTTTTAAATTGACTTCTGAATGGAAAAAAAGCTTCTCGACAGAATTTGCTGACTTTATTGTTTGATTGTGTGTTTCATCCATCATTGGTCCAGGTGCAGCAGGAGTCGGCCAGGTGTGTGTGTGTATGTCTGTGTGTCGTGTGTGTGTGTGTGTGTTAGTGTGTGTGAGAGGGAGAGAGAGAGTGTGCGTGAGTGTGATGGCAGAGGATGAAAGCAGCTGTAAATTCTCCTTTTTACTTCAAAAGGATGTTTCACACTCCGAACGGACAGCTGGAGACACACACGCACACACATACACACACACACACACACACACACACACACACACACACACACACAAACACACGCACACAGCAACACACTGTTCTGTCATCAGGTTTATCAGCTGTCTGTCAGTTTCTTGCCTCCGACCTTCTGCAGAGGACGAACCTCCAGATTTCTCTCTCATCACCTTCTTCTGTTAATCCGTCCTGACTCCTGTTTCCGTCCAATCAGAGGTGACCTTCACGGTCACATGACTCCTGCTCACCTGCAGCAATCCTCAAAGTAGTTCAACACTGGATTATTAGAATAATGTTATTATTATGAGTAATTTCCTTGGAGTTTTTGAGGCATTATAGACCAGTTCTCAGTCATTTTGGAGAAACTTTGAATCATTGTGGACACTTTTTGAGTAATTTTAGAATTGTTTAATCATTTTGGACAGGTCTTAGTCAGTCTGGACATATTTTGTGTTGTTGAACAAGTTTCAGGTGACAAGTTTTGACAATTTTTTATTCATTTTGGACAAGTGTCTGGACTTAGTGGATAAATTTTAAGTCAATACAACACATTTTTAGTAATTTTGACCATTAGATAGACCATTTTGAGTTGTTATGGACTTGTTTTGAGTCACTTTGCACAGTAATTGAGTCATTTAGGACAAATTTTAGATAAATTAAAGATACATTTTTGGCCCTTTATTGGATAGGACAGTGGATAGAGTCGGAAACAGGAGAAAGTAGGGAAAGACATGCGGTAAACACTTCAGGTCGGAATCGAACCCGGAACAGCCGCCATGTCTCTGCACTTCGGTCACGCAACGTAACTGTTAGGCTATCGGGGGGCCCACAAATTTTAAGTTATTAAGCGTTTGAGTTATGTTGGGAAACTCTTGAGTAATTTTAGACCAATTTTGAGCTGGTTTTGACATTTTTTCAGTAGTTTTGGTCAAGTTTTGTGTTGTTAGACAAAGTCTCAGGTTTTAGGCAGTTTTAGAGTCATTTAGGACAAGTGTCGAGTCATTTGGACAGTTATTGAGTAATTAAGGACATATTTTGAGTCATGTTGAACAAATTTCAAGTCATTAAGGGTCGTTTTGAGTCGTGTTGGACAAGTCTTGTGTAATTTTGGACATGTTTAGAGCCTTTTTGAGCAATTTTTAAGTCATACTGGACAAATTTTTAATCATTACGGACAAGTTTTGAGTAATTTTGACAATTATTGAGAAATTTTGGACAAGTCTGGAGTAATTTTGGACAGATTTTAAATAACTTTGGACAAAGGTTGAAATCATTTTTGCCTGTTTTTGAATCAAGTTCAGAGTAATATTGGACAACCTTTTGGTATGTTGGACAAGTCGTAACTCATCTTTGGAGAGTTATTTTGGGCAAAGTTTAAGTCAGTTTAGACAATTTTTGTACAGACATATTTAGAGTTGTGTTTAACAAGTTCCAATTAACTTGGTTGTTAATGAAGTCATGTCAGCTCTTATCAACATGGGTTTGTTTTCCTGCTCATTCTGCTGAGCACATCTGGAGCATGTGGTCAACAAACTCTGTGTGTTTAAATAAAGTTTAAAAATAGAAACTCAGTGTGTCCAATAAGCCTTAAATGAAAAGATGCTGTATCAGACAGACTTGTCTTGTAGATGAGTCACTTTTGTTTTTGCATCAATCAGCAAAGACAGCGACTTCATGTGTTGGAGTTCATTTCCTTTACTTCTCATTGCTGCTGTAATTTATTAGCTCTTCTCGTGTTTTAATGCATTCTTGCAGCTGCAGCTCCGTGTTGCAATGCAGGAAAACGGCGTCCGTCAACACCTCGCTGTGGTTTCATGTATCTTCCAGTTTTCTAACAGTGTGAAGCAACAATCCCAGAATTCCTGAGTCCTGATGGCGAGGATGGATGATAACAGTGTGTGTGTTGTCCTGTAATGTAAGCCTTCGTCCTGCTGCTGCTCGCTGGGTTTGAGGTTTTTCTGCTGCAGTCTGGTTTTGATTGAGGCTACATGATGTCACGCTCACTTGGAATCTGAACCAACTACCATAATCGGCCTGTGTGTGTCTGTTTGTGTGTGTTTTTGTGCATGTTTGATAACAATAACAACAGAAAAAGAGGGTGAAAGCAGCAACTTTCCTTCGCTAAGTTTCTCTTAAAAAAAGACATCTCTGCACCTGGAATGACTCTTTTCATTCACTTTTGCTGATTAGCATTTGTTTCTGTGTGAAACTGCTGAAACAAGTGAAAGTGGAGTGAGTTTTTCAGATGCAGAGGTTTTCTTTAGAGGGGGATCGAGCTGCTGACTTAAAGCCAAGTGGGACAGGAAACCGAGGAGGAGGAGGAGTGATCGAATAATGGGGGGAGAGACAGATGAAAATGGGGGAGGAGGTTTAAAAAGGAGGAAACATGAGGAGAAAAGGGAAGAGTCGGGATCAGGGGGACAAGAAAAGGGGAAAGTAGAAAAACAGGAGAGTGAAGAAGGAGGAGACACAGAGAGGAATGTGAAGGAGAAACAAAGGAGGTGAAGTTAGTGTCATGGAGGAGATTTGGGGAACAGAACAAGAAGGGAAAGAAAAGTTGAGCAGACTGTTTATATTCAGTCACATCAATGCAATACTGCAGTGAGTACATCTGTGACACTGTGAAAACATGTAAAACATGAAAATAGCAGCAGAGTGCCTGAAAAGAAAACAATGAACTACTGTAACATTTAAAAACTGAAAACAATGACAACAGTGAAAACAAATTTTTGACAGTATTTACAGTTTGGGCCTGTTTTTAGTTTAGTTTAGTTTTTTACAGACAACATGTAATTAAAATAAAAATCTGCGTTTTTACTAGATATTATATGTAATTAAAAAAAACAAAAAAAAAACAGGGAAAATCTGTAAAATAGCAGTTAAAAAATGATTTACCAAGCCTTAATATACGGAATTTTCTTTCAAATAACGGAAAATATCTGTCAAACAACAATATTTTTTGCAGATTTAAAAACAGTAAATCAGTGTAATTTTACAGTCACATCATAAAAAAAACAACTAATTACTATTTTTAAAAATCTGTTAAAAAACAATGGAATAATGTAAGACTGAAAAACTGTGAAAATTACATAAAATATCTGTAAAATAATTCGATTTTTTTGTGGATTTAGATGCCATAAAAAATAATAATTTCATAGCAAAAATACAGATTTCTCACAAAACGTACAGTTTTGCCCTTTTAAAAAAAAAAAAATCTTTTTACTTTATTTTATTTTATTTTTTACAGTCAGCATGTAAATTAATATTTTATTGTGGTTTTACTAGATATTATCTGTAATTTACCAAAACATAATAGTTTCACTGTATAAATTATGAACAAAGCAAAAAGACATTAAATGACTCAGACATCAGGTTTTTCACCAATTGTAAACTGATTATCTCTCTTAGCCACGATAGTTCGATAACCTTCACTGCCAGTGTAATTTTAATTGTAGTGTGAGTTTTTATTTTAACCAAAATGTAGTTGTTTTAACTTCTGTATTAGTTATGACAGAAGCAAAGGACGACATCAGGTGACATTGCTATAACGTCAGAAGTTGTTTGGGTGGATGGATGGGTCAACAAAACACTGGAGTATTACACAGGAGGTCACTCGTGCTGTTCTTTGGAATTTTTGAGTCATTCTGGACCAATTTTAGGTTGTTTTGGAGAACGTTTGAGTAATTTTGAACAATTTTTGAATCATATATAGACCATTTTTGAGTCATTACAGACATGGTTTGAGTAATTTCGACAATCATTGAATAATTTAAGTCATTAAGGGAAATTTTTGAATCATTTTAGAATTGTTTAGTCATTTTAGACAGGTTGTAGTCTATTTGAACAAATGAATCATTTTGGACAGGTTTTGAGTCGTGTTAGACAAGTTTTGAGTGATTGTGGATACATTTTATGTAAATTTGGACAATATTGAGTCACATTTAAATGAATTTGGGGTATGTTTTGTGTTGTTGGACAAGTCTCAGGTAATTTTAGACTATCTGTCGACTTGTTTCTTCTATTGACAATACTTCGATATCCTTCACCGCTGTGTAATTAAAAGTCTAGTCTGAGTTTTTTTGGTACTGTCTGCACGATGGGCTCGTCCGGGATTTGAACCCGGGACCTCTCGCACCCTAAGCGAGAATCATACCCCTAGACCAACGAGCCAAGGACAGCACTCCATGTGACACCAATAACCATTATTATCAAATAACACATTTTCTGTATTGATAAAGACCAAACTTGAAGTTTTTGGGGTGGATGGACGAGTCAACAAAACATCGGACCGCTTCAAAAATCACGATTGCGAATCTCTAGAAAGCAGCACTCGACAAACCAGTACGAAACGTCAGACTAGATATGTCCATCTTTTATATACAGCTTGGGGTGGATGAATGGGTCCTTAAAACACTGGAAGTCAACCGTGGAGACTGCTGTGTGTTTCCCTTTGAGACGATATTCAACTTGTGTCTTTTAACCATGATAGTTCAATATCCTTACCCACCGGTGTAATTGTAATTTGTCTTACTTTAGCCTAAACCACAATGTTGTATTTTTTTTGTCTTCATTAGTTTTGTCAGAAGCCAAGGAGGACGTCAGGTGACACTGGTAAAAAGTCAGAAGTGGTTGAGTCAACAAAATGCTTGTTTTTAACGCAGGAGAGGACTGATTATTTGGGGTTTGTAGCAACACAAACAGTTTGTGGAACATTAGACGGGCTCGTCCGGGATTTGAACCCGGGACCTCTCGCACCCGAAGCGAGAATCATACCCCTAGACCAACGAGCCACAGGATGTGACTTCTTTTGACTACAATAGATTGATGTAACTTTACTGCTTACCCATACAACTACTACTTCTACTACTGATAAAGTCGAAGTGGTTGATGTGGATGGACGGGTCAACAGAACACTGGACTTTAGCTTTGGAGATTGC
This sequence comes from Chromis chromis, assembly GCA_900302755.1. Taxonomy (NCBI): domain Eukaryota; kingdom Metazoa; phylum Chordata; class Actinopteri; family Pomacentridae; genus Chromis; species Chromis chromis. The sequence continues at coordinate 7,391 of OMNN01103243.1, forward strand.
TGTTTGTTTGCTGTTTAAAACCGATAGTCAGATTGTGTCTATAAACACTATGTCTTTAACCACTGGTGTAATAGTAATTCTGAATGAGTAATTTCGACAATTATTGAATAATTTTAAGTCATTAAGGACAATTTTTAAATAGTTTCAGAATTGTTCAGTCATTTTATACAAGTTGTGGTCTGTTTGAACAAATGAATCATTTTGGACAGGTTTTGAGTCGTGTTAGACAAGTTTTGAGTGATTTAATACTTCAATATCCTTTACCACTGTGTAATTAAAAGTGTAGTCTGAGTTTTTTTGGTACTGTCTGCATGAAGGGCTCGTCCGGGATTTGAACCCGGGACCTCTCGCACCCTAAGCGAGAATCATACCCCTAGACCAACGAGCCAAGGACAGCACTCCATGTGTATTGATAAAGAACAAACTTGATGTTTTTGGGGTGGATGGATGGGTCAACAAAACACTGGACTTTAGTTGTGAAGATCACTGTTTGTTCATTTGAAAGCGATACTCAACTTTTGTCTTTTAACCATGATATTTCCTTGATATTCCTAAGTACCACTGTAATTACCTTTAGTAGATGTTGACTCTGTTTGACCTGGTGTCAGTTACTTTAGATCAGTCTCCCAGTAAATGTTCAGTTAAATTAATCAGACCTAACAGTCTTCATTAAGACGACCAGTTAAAAGTTATGAAAACACAAGGGTGTTCACAGGAAGTCTGTTCTTCCTGCTACCCAAAATAATGGATTCATCCTGGAAGGCTGCTGATGTAGAACTTTTCTCCTTATGAAAGTAGCTTCTAACAGTTTGTAACTATTATAATTATAATGCCTAATTTGTGTTACTTTATAGATTTTTTCCACTGTTTTGTTAAGTTAACTATATTATCTTGTAAAATAACAGAAAAAAGTATTAACTTAGCTGTTAATTGTTAAATGTAAATAATATCCATATCAGTAATTTTACAAATAGTAATTTGTTGTTTTACAATGTTTGATAGTAAAATTACACTGTTTACTGCCTTTAAATCCACCCAAAAAGTATTATTTTACAGATATTCACTGTTATTTTAAAGAAAGATGTGGTGTATTAAGAATTGCCATGAAAAACGGTTAATATGTTTAAGCTTTTATTATTATTAAATACATGTTGACTGTAAACACAAATTAACAAATGGACAAAACTGTAAATAACATCCACATCACAAATCAGTATTTTTGCAAATAGTACTGTAATTTGCTCCTTTAAACGTTAGTAGATATTTGCTGTTACTTTCAATGTTGTTGTTTTTTTTTTAGAGTTTTTGAACGCTACACCAGTGGTTCTCAACTGGTGGGTCGGGACCCAAAAGTGGGTCGCAAAGCCATTTTTAGAGGGTTGCAGAAAAATTAGTGGTATAAAGTCTTTTATTCTAAAGGACGTGTTTCTTCTGACACAGTTTGCTTTCAATAGCAGGATATTTAGTGGTGGTGACACCAGTAGTTGTCCACTATTAACCTCTAGATGTGGCTCTGCCAGCTTATTGGAGACATTTATGCTAAAACGTGCCAAAAATAAACCAACATGTGCTCAGAATCTGTCAGAATGGGACAGAATATGCCTAAAACTTGGCAAAAGTGTCCAAATATACCAAAATGAGCAAAAAATAAGTCAAAATTCCCCAAGGTGTATCAAAATACGTTGAGACTACACCCAGATAAACCTTAATTTGTTAACAGGAACAGCAAACTGTTATTAATAGAGACATAGTGGGTCCTGAGGCTGGACCAGTTGAGAACCACTGATTTAAAGAATAACTACGTGTTAAAGGGTCTCAGTAAGTTTAGTTTCACTTGGCGTGAGATGATGATGATGCTCAGAAAGCTGACATTTTTCTGCAAATATGCAAAATCAGATTGTTGTGCAGCAAATTAGTTACTTGAATTTGATGAGGAACAGTTTCAAATAAATACAACAGTGTGACATTTCATCATCTTTTAGCTCTTTTGGGACTTTACTTGGATGTTTACCTGCGAGAAGGGAACACTTGCAGCAGAAAGGATGTGGAACAAGGTGCAGGTTAAAGCTAGAATTACCGCCTCCTGGTTGTATGACTCCTCCGTTATATAATAATAATGATCATAATAATCTATCCTTTATTGATCCCCTTGGGTTCCTTCCTTCTCTGCATTGACCCATCCTGTTCAAAGTTAACCATAACTATACATACTAGGAGCAGTGGGCTGCCGCGGTGCAGCACCCGGGGAGCAGTCAGGGGTTAAGGGCCTTGCTCAAGGGCCCACAGTGGTGGTGACTGGGACAAGCGGTCGCTCTCACTTTCCCACCTCAACCTCTTGCCAGTCCGGGGACTCGAACCGGCGACCCACAAGTTCGCTTCACAAACCCACTAGGCACCACTGCCCTAAATTAGAAATCGAATCCAATGGAAGTTGACACGGGTAAAAAAGTAATTAATTTCCAGACGACCAGACGGACATCTTGAATCATGGGTAGGCTGATGAAAGTTGGGATAGTAAGAGATGGAAGTATCATCAACCTGTGTGCAAAGTTTCAACATCCTCCCATGTTGTCTTCATGCTAAAAACATTTCCTATTTTCCTCATAGACTTCTATACAATCAGAGGATTCACCCCCTGCTGGCTGAAAGAAAGAATGCAGTTTTGATGCACAGATGAAACGTTTTGTGTGTGTTCAGAACTCAGGTCCTCACCTATCAAAAGAGCGAAACTGCAGCGACTCTCTGGCTGCGTCGCCCAGGCTTCCTACAAACGCCGGCGGCAGCAGAGTTGGGTCCACCATGACGTCATCGTTGGGAGGGCTCACGAGGCTGCGCAGGATGTCCTTCACGTTCTTGCCCTTTGAATCGGCAGCCTGAGCGGGTCTGACCTCGGACGACAGCGTAGACAAGGCCTCCGAGATGGCGTCCGGACCGTGAGTGACGCCGGAG
>OMNN01103244.1:0-11109 GCA_900302755.1 Chromis chromis
AGCCCCTCCATGTCTCCTGGTGTACTGGCCTGTCCACTGGTATCTCCTCCATGCTCTGGACACTGTGTTGACAGACACAGCAAACCTTCTTGCCACAGCTCTCATTGATGTACCATCCTGGATGAGCTGCACTACCTGAGCAACTTCTGTGGGTTGTAGACACCACTTCATGCTACCTCTGGGGGAGAGCACTGACACAATGCAAAAGTGACCAAAACATCAGCCAGAAAGGATGAGAACAGAGAAATGGTCTGTGGCCACCACCTGTAGATCCACTCCTTTATAGGGGTTGTCTTGCTAACTGCCTCTCATTTCCACCTGTTGTCTGTTCCATTTGCACAACAGCAGGTGAAATTGATTCACAATCAGTGTTGCTTCCTAACTGGACAGGTTGATTTAACAGAAATGTGATTGACTTGGAGTTACATTGTGTTGTTTCAGTGTTACCTTTATTTTTTTGAGCAGTGTAAATGTTTATAGGCTTCCCCTTAAATGGAGCTTCGCGTTAGTTCATACAGGCACGGAGTCAGGCTAGTCACAAGGTCTAGCCTGTCCAATCATACTCATAGTCAGTCCTCTCCTCCCTATTAGCGTGCCTTATAATGAGGCAGCATTCATTCATTCGGCCCGCTCTGTGCTCGCCACATCGCTGCTGCACCAACCTTCACCTTCTCCGAGTATCACTCGAGCAGAGTCACCGCCAAACTTAAACATTCATGTCAGTCTGAAATAAATGGTTAACAATCTGACGAAGTGTCCTGTCTGAATTAGCTTTTTTTCAGACTTTGAATTCTGGTTTATATCAACCTGGTGGATTTCCCATTAATGTGACTATTGTAACCCTGTGTGTCATTATATCTTTACACTCTCTACCTCCATTGTAGACATTCAGGGAATGAAGTAGTTGTATAAAACGGCATGTGAACAGCATATATCTTAGTAACTATCGTATGCTCCCTGCAGCTTTCCAAAAAATGTGAATTTTACGTGAATTATTTTAAATACTTTTTTGAACCTGAGTGAACGTAAACACAGAAATTGCTTGCTAGGAATGTCTATTTTGCTAGCTGCATTATGGGCAACTTGCTGGCTGACATTATTACATTCTTGATAAGGGCAGCTGGCATATTCTACTGCAAATTCATTTGTATTAGTTATTGTTACAGCCCTGGGCCGCCGTACTCCTCCTTCTGTTATTGTCTGTATTGTATAGAGCTGAGTGCCTGTCCAGCACCTTCATCCACCCAGCCTCCATTGATTTGTCCCGCCTATTCTCTGGAGCAGAAACATGATTGGAGCAGACCAGACGGCAGCCTCCAACCAGGACGCAAGTTGGCAGTCAAAAGGCTGTTTCATCTGACATTCTGCGGCGGTTCCTCTTAGGAGAAGTGGAGCTGGCCCTCGGTGTATTTTGTATTCCAAATTCTTGTGAACCAACTATTGGGCTGGAGAATGTGAGGGTTTAAGGCCAGGGAGGGACTACTGGATTGTTGAACAAAGAGAAAACAGATCAACCATTGTTAGTTTTAGTCCAGGGTGCTGCTGTGACTGTACTTTGGTTAGGGTTTCTGTTTTGGTGTTTTGGTTATCCTTTTTTTTTCTCTGTGCAGTAGCACATCTTCAGCGTCAGAGTGAAGTTCGCTTTTGGTTATGTTTATTTCTTTTTTTTCAGGAAGCACCCGTTTGCCTTTAATCTCCTCATTTTGGTATTGTGTTTTTGAGATTGACCTTTTAAAAAGAAAAAAAATCCCTGCCTGGCACAAAACAGTGTCTATTCTGCTTTGTGTTATCCCTCTGCTACCCTAGACAGTCGGGTCGTAACAGTTATTATTTGTGATCGTCCCCATAATGGTCCTCAGGGTATTGAATTAGGAGAGTCAAATGTCTCAGTATCAACATACCAAAAAATCTTGCAAAATTATCAGAATCTAACTATCTGCCCATCAAAACAAAATTAAAGAAAATATAGCAAGATGGAACTTAATTCCGTTTCTGAGTTCAAGAAATAAACGTGTCAATCACGTTGTTGTGGAGAAGTGTTACAGGCCCATTATAGTTTGTTATAATCTGCAGTACAGTTCAAAGCTTCTCTCTCTGCACCCTTTCATTAAAGCAAACCTGCCAAAGAACATTAATGGCCAGAATTCCACCCTAGCTTGTGTGAATGCATTCACTGGAACCTGCTCTGTCACTCATTCAAATGATATTATCCAACATCAAATTTACTACGTTGATCCATATTGCTGTCTGTTCCATCCCTCTTCTGTGATGAAACATTAAACTGTATGTTCTCCAGCATGAAAATGACAAGCATCGTCATCATCTAGAATTAATGACTGTATCTGTGAAATGACCCATGAGGGGATGTGCTAAAAACAGACAAATGATCTAATTATAAGCCGTGGTTCATCAACAGTAATTGCAGCATACGGAGAAAATCACTCAGAGGCAAGCTGTCAATTTTTGTCCTGCAGAGGTTTGCTTGGACTTGTTGTAGGAGGATGAGAGGTTGCAGGGCTGGGAGATGGATAACAATAACCAAAGGCCAAATGTACAAGCCAATATCTTGGTATTGAATATAGTTACCTCATACAAACGCAGGTTTTATAGGATGCACAGACTTCAAAGATGAGCCATTTTTAGACATAAGCAACAATGGCAACTGACAAGTAATATGTGAGTGATGGGAAACCTTGACAAAATGTTGAATTATGCATAAAGCAAGTGATTAGCTGCATGCAAAATGTTCCTCAGTAATATTTCACCCTCTCAGCAGTATGCTGATGCAAATCCAAACCCAACCCCTTCTTTTTTATATAATTCTTAGAATAGCACAGGGCTCAGACCTTTTCTGAGCGGTCCTTAAAAGCTGTCCCTCACTGTGCACAGGTGGAGCTCATTGCCTGATTAAAGAGCCTCAGAGCCACCATCAGGTTTCTCAAATCACCAGACCTGTGTGACCTCATTAACTACAAAGCAAATCTACACACCAGTGTGATGCAGCATTGATTGAATGACAGTGCAATAAAAGGAGGAGAGGATGGGTAAGGAAAGGACAAAAGGTGTACATGTAAACAGAGTGTAGAATAGTTAGGGTAAAAATAGCTCCTGTATGCAGCTGTATCAATTAATCAGTCTGCTCACAAAACAGTCATAGTTTAGCTAAATGTAGAATGATAAAATCAGTTGTAATCGCAGCAGTGTTGAGCACTTTAGCCAGAATATATAAGAGTTCATTGTGTTTCCACTACTGAGATAAACTGACTCAGCTCAGATTTTACCCAGAGGGTTATAGCTGAGATGCATTTGGCTTGACAATGTTAAGGATTATACGTCAGCTTAGAATAAAATTGAGTCTTATGTCTGTTGTCCTACTTGAGCAAGAAACCTTGTAGCCATCTTGGTGAAAGTGAGTGATTTGCCTGCATTAGTTTGCAGTATGATGGGATGGTAGTTGGGAGAAATGTAGATCTTTTATTTATGTGCACCTGCACATGTGAGCATGGCCATGCAGTGCTAATTACGTGAGCCTGTAGAGGGCTTGCATCATTCTGTTGGATTGGAGCTGACTGAGGAAAGGCTCAGAGCTCTAGAGGTTGGATTTGACTATAGCAAGATATTAAGACAGGCTGGGGAAGGCTTTAAACACTGTGGATTAGTTTCATATTGCATTGAGATGCAATATGGAATTTGTCACTGAGATTGTGATGTATTATTTGCACCTTCAAATTTTATTGGGGACAGCAAAAGACACAGTGGAAGTTGTAGTTCAAGAAAAAAACAACAGTTCTCTGCCATTAGAAAGGTTTAAAGTGTCCATCTTATTTCAGTATTTATCAGCATAACATTTGTGATACCAAGAAAACACACAACTTGACACATGCTGATACACACAGGCAGCAGTGTCAACGCATTGCCTATCTGATCGCATGTTACTTAACATGACCTCTGGCTTGAGGTGACCCTACTGAAATCCCTTTATGAACAGCTAGTCATCACCAGAATTAATTGTGGATGAGCTGTCAGAGGTAAAACAGCTCTGGAGCAGGGCTGCTGAAGAAAAGGGGGATTGATCACCAGCCAGTCAGAAACCCCAACGTGGAGTAAATCACTGTGGGTACAATTAGGCATTGTGCTGAGACAAGGGATAATATCAGCAGGAAATTTTGCAGGTGTTCTTCTCAGCTAATTAATTGCTCATTAACAGTGAACGGATGGTTCAGTTTCTCTCGGAGCTCATACAGTCAGAAGCTTTATCTGTCCCCTGTGTACATACTCTAGTTTAAACAGGATGCAGCAGACAGTGTTGATTAAACGTATGATGATGATGTTTGTTACAGTAACTCTCACAGCATTCCTCCTCATTGCATGCTCTCCCTTGCTGTAATACTCTTTATCTCTTTGCCCTTGCCTTATTTTTTGTCTCATCTTGCTATAAATTTTTCTTCCTTCACATATATTCATCATCTAAAAGCTACAGTCATTCTCCAGCTCCTCCTTTTTTTCATGTTATTAGATTTAATGCTCAGGCCTGTCCTTGTCAAGTTCCAGACGTTTTCTTTTTCTAATATGTGTATGGCATTTCATCTCGTCCCTTATCTCAAATTGTTCATTTTTAGATTTTGAACTTTATAATGTTGTTCTGCTTGTGTCACAGCTACATGTCCTCTTTCTTCCTTGTCTTGTGTTTACCAGGCGTGGCTGACTGAGATCCATGAATATGCTCAACAGGATGTGGTGCTCATGCTGCTTGGAAACAAGGTAAGACACTGAAATCTGTCACTAGCAAAGATGTTAAGAACACTTGCCGTTCAATGCTTTTTCTGATTCTTAGTTTACTTGCTAATGTTGCTCATTAGTGACTATTTTATTTAGGCAAAGTTCCTGTCTAGCAGCTGTCCGAATTAACCAGAGTTGAATGTAAAGAGTAAGTCCAGTTTTGCTTAAAATGGTAAGTTTTATGAACTCCTCCAGACAAGTATCCAAACAAATTAAAAATGTAAGTAGTAAAATATCGTTGTATGTCGAGCCACCATTTTTTTCAGTATTGGCAACACCTGTGGGCACTTGGAAAAATGCGGATTTCAGGTTTTTTCAATTTTTGTAGAATATATAATCAAAAAATCTATACTGCAAAAAATCTACAGCTAAACCCTTTGTATATGGTCACAGTATATCAAGGAAAATCACTTGACAGGTGCCATCAGTTCAAGATGATTTGAAATGTATACATTTATCACAGATGTACAAGTTACAAATGGGGTTCCCAGAACTTGCTTGAGCAAGGTTTTTTATGTTCAGCATCTTTGATGAATCAAACATAAGCACATGGTCGGGAAGTTAAAGTATACATTTAGGACCATTTTTATTGTCACCTCGGGTAATTTTTGGTGTCAATAATGATACACACATCTACTAATATCTATAATGTCTAAATTTCTAATATTAGTGAATTAAATTTTTTTTCTAAAAGTGCCATTCACATTCCTCCCTCTCAGCAGAGAACAGATGTCTCTGCTTTAGTTCTGACTACTTTCAGTCCCTCCACACTCTATCAGCCATTAATTAGCATCCTAAGAGCCAATCTTGAATCATCAGCTGCCATCAGAATTTGAAAAGGGTTGTATATGAGCTGTGGACAAAAAGTATGCAAATCTCAGTTTGTGGATGCATGTTGTGGTCTTCACTGATGATAGAGCTTCAGGCTGGTATATGTGACATTTTGTTTCCTGTTTTACCAGGCTGATGCCACTCATGACAGAGTGGTAAAGAGAGAGGATGGTGAGAGACTTGCTAAGGTAAATCACTGAGAAGTTGAGAAATTATAGATCAAATTGTATTATAGGCTGCATGCAATATAGTCCAAAGTTGTTTTAAAATCCAGCTTCCTGTGTGTGACCAGTTAAGGCAGAATGAATTTTAATGTAATTTTCCCAAGGATTTTATATGACTGGATTTTTATGGAAGATGAGAGGATTATGAATATTACAGAAAGGTGTGATTATCTACAGATCAGTTTTAGTTGGCACTCTTACTTTTTATTTCAGTTTTGTTTCTTCTGTGCAAAAACTGTAATACCTGCACCAAAAACATACCACAGAAAAAGGCTAACCAATCTGATGTATGTGTAGATAATCAGTATTCACACCATAGATTAGTGCCTTATTGGTTGTCATCTATAAACGTTTTATGAGCTCCTGCATAACATTTATTCACCTTGTCAGTAATCACCAGTTTTGTAGTCCTTGGTTCTGTGATAAACTTTAATGTGACTGCAAATACTACCACCACATCATGACATGGAACACAACATAAATGCTAAACAGCCAAAAGAAGCTCTCCAGATGTAGGAACAAAAGTAACATCAGTTATCATCTGTTGGCTGACACAAATGTCTGCAGAGGGAAAGCATGACGACAAATTTATCACTTCAGACGTCACTGTGAATTACTGTCACTGTCTTGACTCTGCAGGAATTTGGAGTTCCTTTCATGGAGACCAGCGCCAGGTCAGGTCTCAATGTAGAGCTGGCTTTTACTGCTGTGGCCAAGTGAGTATTATTCTCTGTGCAAGTGTTGGTGATGCTTGTCATTTTAATATAATTATTTTTTCATACAATAATATAAAGATAGGACGGTACTCTAATGTCAAAAGGTAACTTTGCTGGGCATTCAAGTGAATTTTTGAAGTTGGAAATATTTGACAAAAAGAACCTTAACTCAAGATTCAGTAAATTTTATAGGCCTTCAAGTTGATCCTCACATTGAAAGTTGAGGCTGAAAGTTAGTAAGTAGAACTTGACCTTAATTTTTATTTTGCCAAACAAATAAATGCAATGCTTTTGACATACAGTACAGAAACAACACAGTGCGTTTCCATATTTTATGTCTCGAAAGTAATACCTTAGACAAACACTGTGCTTATGAGTTCCACGGAAGATTTGTGAGTCATGTGTTTTAAGTTGTTTTATCTCACATTATCCTCTTCCTTTTTCTCAGGGAGCTGAAGCACAGGTCCATTAAGGATCCCAGTGAGAAGTTTAAGCTCCAGGAGTACGTAAACAAGGAGATGAAGGGTGCTGGCTGCTGCAGATCTTAAAAGCCTACCCCTCGTCAATCTTTGGGATTTGTATGTATGTATGTGTGTGGATGAGTCATCTTCATACAGGATGTGTTCATATCTGGCCTGATCAGAGATGAGGAGTCAGCTCTAGCGAGGTATAAACCTTTTTGAACTTTTGTTTCTCCACTCTCCAACGTCTTTGTCTCAGCACACACAACCTCCATCTGTTGTCCTGCACTCATCTTGCTGCCCTCCTCCATCATGCGTGTCCTGCTTTTCCTCACCAACCTCTTTCTGTAGCTGTGAATGTAGCCCAAGGTTACAGTTTTCAAAAGACAAAGACAGGCACAGCCCACCTAAGTTTTTAACCTTTGAATGGACATTGTCATCCATAACTGTATGGTTTCTTTATTTAATTTTTTGCAAGATACCTGTTTTGTAAAGCAATTTATTCTCCACATCTGCTTAAAATGTAAGTGGCAGCTGTCATTTTGTTTGAATGTTGTGGGTGAATGTTCATATACTAGATGTGTAGTGATGTGTCTTCTGTCCATGTTTGTGTTCATATCAGTAATTCAACAGGCTCCTTGCAGCCAGTTTAGCTCACCAGCATAAATTTCCATGATTAAGTGGATATTTGGGAATATGTATTACTTCAACACACAGTGAAAGCATATGGATGTTGCTATTTTGCATACAAAGGTACTGAGTAGTTTAAGAACATGTAAATTCATGCTAGTATACAGTAGCTGGAACAAATCTAGAGATAAGGGTCATGCATGGGTAATTGATGATTATTAATGATTTCTTTTTTTCAATAACAGAGAATCTATGCTGAGTCTTGGAGATCCCAAATGCAACCTCTCCTTCATAATATATATTCTTTTATTTGCTGAAATTATTTAACAGATGATCAAACATACTTTAAGCAACAAGTTTTTGTCAGTTATGCTGTAAATACCTCTGTGTTCTTCTCTTCTCATCTTCTTGCATGTAAAACAAAAGTTTGAATAAAGGAAAATAGCACTTTAGATGGTAAATAAGAGCATGAGTGAAGGTTGGGGAATACAGAGCTACAGTTACCTAAAGTATTGTATATGAAACACATATGTACATTTTCCTCTCTTTATTTTACTGCTTTATTTGTAGTCTGTGTAAACTGTAGTCCACTGCTTTTGCTTTGTTTTAATGTACCATTCATTAATATATAAATGGGGTATATAGTGCCATGTTTACTTAAAACAATTTTGACTAGTATGTTTCTTATAATATCTTAACAGTATTTAACTTACTCTTCATGAAAGAAGTATTGGCTTCTTTTTATATGACTGTTGCTTTGGTAGACTCCATCTTAGTCAAATAAATTATATAAATGGAGTACTGTAAAGTACTTATGGCATTCTGACGTTCTTTTTGTTAAAACATTTTTCAATCTTGCTGTTCAGGTGTTTTTTGTTTTACTACCTTCAATGTGCATTTCTTTCTTGGAACAGAAAGTTAACTACAATAAAAAACTACAAAAGATAGTGTGGCGTCAACCCTTTTAATAGCAATCATATTTCATATTCAGACACAAAAATTCTCTTCTTACTCAGTTCAGAATATGCCACTACAGATGACTGTGTGCAGTGGAGAGTCAGTGTTTTGCTCTGCGCCACTTAAGAGGGACAGGTGCATACTCACATGGTTTATTTGACTCCAGCTCTTCAGGTTTGAACAAAAGGGGTCGCGGCCCCCCATCATGTCCAACTCAAAAACATCATCGTGGCTTTCTCTTCACTGCTGGAAAAAAAAATCAGCTGGTTTGGTGAGGCTCTGAGCTTGACGCTATAACATTAAAAGCTAGGTATAGCAAATTAGACAGTTAAAAGGCACATAATGTAAGTGAGGTTGAGGAGGGTGGCTGGTCAAGGCTGCCTCACCTTTAGGTCCTTTTCTCCGTCAACCTTCAGTTTTTATAAGGCCTATGAGATGTTAAGGTTCTTTTCTTCTGCAGCTTTCTGTTCCTCATGCTGCACTAACAGTCCTTAAGCATGAAGGCAATCGTGGTTTGTTCTTAAAAGACACCTCCAATGCAGGAAGGGAAAAAAATTCAAACATTTAGTGAGAAAGATAGGGACTTGACTTTCTACTTCAGTTTACTTGCGTACTCCTGAGGCAGAATTGGTCCGTTGATAACAGTCTAAAATGTGGTGATCCAATCTTTCTAGACCTCTTCAGTCACACAAAAAAAAGAACTTTCTCTCTGGGGTCACTATGGTAATTCCTGAATGTTGGGAGGAGGACTGGCAAGTACAGTGGAGTCGTTTCCTTACAGTCAATGAACGCCTACATTTGTACATAAGCATCCTAAAAAGCAGAAAGAGAAACACATTTAATTTTCTGAATTACCCTGATATTCAATGTTGTGGAGCTTTCAATAAGGTGTACAAACACAGGCTCTTGTCAATAAAATGTGTGTTTCTGAGGGGAACATGGCTGTTCTGGTGCCCTGTATTGGGGTGAGCAATTGGCAACACCTATAAATTCTGCTATTTCCACACATACAGTGGCAAGACAAAGTATGTGAACCTCTTGGAATTTCATGTTTTTCTGCATTAATTTGTCATGAAATGTGATCTGATCTTCATCTAAGTCAAGGGTATTGACAAATATAATCTATATAATCTGATCTTTCATGTCTTTATTGAACACATTCATTCAACATTCAAAATGGCAGTAGAAAAATTAAGTGAACCCTTGGAATTAATAACTGGTTCACACCCCCTTGGCAGCAATAACCTCAACCAGGCACTTCCTGTAGTTGTGGATCAGACCTGCACATCGTTCAGGAGGAATTTTAGCCCATTTGAGTGTCTAGAAAAGCGCTATATAAAACCAATGCATTATTATCATTCTTCCTGCAGAACTGCTTTAACTCTGTCATATTCTTTGGACATCTCATGTGTATGGCTCTCTTCAAGTCATAGCATCTCTACTGGGTTGAGGTCTGGACTCTGACTTGGCCACTCCAAAAGGTAGATTTTGTTTTGAAGCCATTCTGTTGTGGACTTGCTCCTGTGTTTTGGGTCATTGTCCTGTTGCATCACCCAACTTCTACAGAGTTCCAGCTGACGTACAGACATTCTCACATTATCCTGAAGAATTGTTTGATACACTTGGGAATTCATCTTCCCTCAGTGATCCAAGCTGACCAGGCCCTGATGCAGCAAAGCAGACCCACATCATGATGTTTCCTCCACCATACTTTACAGCTGGGATCATGTTTTCATGATGATATGCAGTGCCCTTTTTACATCAGATGTAGTGCTGTGTGTTCTTTACAAATAGTTCAATCTTAGTTTCATCAGTCCACAAAACATTTTGCCAGTACCACTGTGGAGTGTTAATGTGCTCTTTAGTAAACTTCAGATGTGCAGCAATGTTCTTTTCAGTAAGCAGCAGCTTCCTTCATGGTGTCCTGCCATAGACACCCTGCTTGTTCAATGTTTTAGTATGTAGACTCATGAACACAGATGTTAGCCAGTTCCAATGATGCCTTCAAATCTTTGGCTGTCACTCAGGGTTGTTTCTTTACCTCATTGATGAGTCTTCGTTGTGCTCTTGGGGTCATTTTGACTGAGTGCCCACTTCTTGGTAGAGTAGCTACAGTCCCAAAGAGTCTCCATTTGTAGATGGTTTGCCTAACTGTAGACTGGTGAATTTCTAACATCTTTGAAATCACTTTGTAACCCTTTCCAGCTTTATTTAAATCAACAATTCTTGATCGTAGATCCTCTGAAAGCTTTTTTTGGCGAGGCATGGCTCACATAAGCGTATTCTTCTTGTGCAGAGCAAATTAAAAAAGTTTGAGTGTTTTTATCAGTCAGAGTAGCTCTAGTCCAAACTCCAAACTCATTTTCTTAACAGGACTCCAGGTATGCTAACACCTGACTCCAATTAGCTTTTTTGAGGTCATTAACTCAAGGGTTCACATACTTTTTCCATGAGCACTATGAGATTTTGTGGGTGTTCTCAATAAAGACATGAAAGATCAGCATTTTTTTG
>OMNN01103245.1:0-11152 GCA_900302755.1 Chromis chromis
GAAATGTGGTTCAGGGTTGGGACTGAGTCAGAGGCGATGATCTGTGGGAAGAAACTGTTCTTTATTGTTTTGGCGTTCAGGTATGATAATGACGCTACCACCAAGCAGAGCAAACATTCTTGCCCTTGAGGCTAACGTCAGCTAGCATAACGTTCTCGCTCGAATATATAGACAAACCACATCTCGGTTAACCTTCTGTTTCTGTCTTTTTTTAATGATTAAAAACCACTTTAAAGTGCTTCGGTTACAGGAAGTTGTTGCACCACCGTCTTGAGGTGATGCTTTGCTTCTTGATTCCTCCCTCTGATGCAACAATCTCCTAATAATATCCTATATGTTGTGAAAATAACGTACACCGATCAGGCATAGCATGATGACCACCTGCCTAATATTGTGTTGGTCCCCCCTTATGTGGTCCAAAATGCTCTGAACCATTGGGCTTGGACCAGAGGGTTAGGGTTACAATAAGGGATGAAAACCACCACCTTCCAAGTGGAATAACTCGTGACAGGAAGGTCCTAGAGACTTGGGACTTTCTACGGGTTAGGGTTAGGGTTAGGGTGTCCTATGGGGTCTGGCACCAGGACGTTGGCAGTGGATCCTTTGGGTACACTGGCTCTGTCAATCCAACTTGTTCCACTGCATCCTGTTGATGCTTGATCAGAATGGGCTCTAGGAAGTTTGGAGGTCAAATCAACATCTTGGGCCATTGTCATGTTCCTCAAGATGTTCCTGATTGGTTGATGTTGTTGCCATGTGGTGGGGTGCATTTTCCTGCAGGGGTAGGCCAGTGACATTTGGGATTTCCATTAGCATGAGGGAGTGTGTTTGTTCTGGGACAATGTTTATTTGGGTGTCTAAGTCTCATCAAGGTTTTCCAGCAGAACACCACATAGTACCAATATGATCAACGTTCACTTCACCTGTCAGTGGTCAGAATTCTGTGGCTGATCGATGTACTATATCTGCCACTGAACTCAAAAAGTGCTGCACTGTGCTGTTACATGCACCAGAGGGCAGCAGAAGACACGACTTCTGTCTGGGCACACTTCAGCCACCCAGGATCATGAGTGGGACAAGTCAGGTAAAGGTTCACACTAAGCCTCACAACGCTCTTGTTGTAGGGTTTGTTGAACCTCACATATCTGAGTCTGACCCTCTCTGGAGGATGAGGAAAGAGACAGTCATGACGAAAGATGCAGATTATGACACAAAGATGGAAGATCAAGGCAGATTTCAACATTTTCGGGGGCCGGACATCTTCCTTCTTGCCTCTGTGTTGCATCACATGAATGTTTCATCACAGAGGAGCCGATCAGATCTGTCCAAGTTCAGACCAACTCATGCAATGCTGGTGTTAAACGCACAGATATGACGATCTCCTGAAATTTTGTTGATGTGTAATCTTTTTCTATCATTTTGAGTCTTTGGTGAGAGAAATTACTGAAGTTTTCGAATCATTTGAGGCTTATTTTGTAAGAATTTAAGTGTAAATATCTCCTTCTCTGTCTTATTGAGGCAGATTTCAAATACACACATGCAGATAACATCAAACTGTATCTGACTGCTGCTGTTTCATTTTGTTCTTACACGTAATGACCACTGACAGCCCTGCAACACTTTAACCACATATATTAAGGCCACACAGTCGCAGTCGACACCACGAGGCGCCCGCACAGTCTTGCCCTTCTGTATCGGAACATTACGGTGTTGTTGCTGGCAAATAGCGTTGTTGTTGTTGGTCTGCCAGTACAGTGTGAGCAGAGCAAATGTGGCTCACCAGACAAAAAGAGCGCTATGTCAGCTCTCTGTAGGAACAAAGCAGCGCTTATCTGGGCGGACAAAGTGCTTGCAGAGACTCTAAGACAATTATGGAGGGGAAGGACAACAAGCATTGTTCCACCAGTTGGATTTAGGAGAATTTACAGAGGATGCATTTGGCTCAATTAATGGCCCAAATGTCAGAAACTTTGTGATGCATCAAAGACCAAGAATATTTCTTTGATCCAAAAGCAAGAGCATGTCTGAACTGTTAGCATCTTTTTTTTTACTCGTATATGCAAAGTGGTGGACTCCCTATCTGTAGTTCGGCTGGCACACATGCACATGCACTCAGATATAAAGCCAACTGCTAGCAGATATAGTAAAGAGCTGAATGAGTTGCAGCTTTTGCAGGCTTGCAGAGGCTTTCACATCTGCACTGTGCTGAAATGATAATGCAGGACGCTGATGTAAGACGACGGGAGAGGAGAGAGACGAATGCATTTTACATTTATGAGCAGTGGTAAGGAAGAAAAACAGAGAAACAGGAGACAAGAGGCGGAGGGTGTGGGAAGCCTCCAGGCCGGGCAAACACCGCAGTGCATTGTGGGTAGGCGTCGAGGAGCGCAATTGGAAGGAGGTGTATGCAAACACAGTGGTCCACCGCCCCCCTGCAGCTGGCTGCTGTCCCAGGGTGTGACCCCACTCACCCTATTGTCCACCCCGGCTTTGCACCATAACACCACCGTTTACACCAGCGCCCGACCCGATGAGCACACACGGGCGTTACTGTTTACCCTGCATGCCAGGCCTTCACTGTAGAGACCAGGCCTTTCCTAGAGAGAGAGAGAGAGAAAACACACCACGCTAAGTTGATAGCAGCCTCTAATTAAACAGGCACTAGTATTTTGTTAATTAAATCATGAGTGCTGGAGCTGAAACATGCTGTAATCTACCGATAATGATTTTAATTAAGATTATAATTAAGAGAGAATGCTGCAGAGTGCAGGGTGAGACAAAACTGATGCTACTGACGACAACCGAAGCTACAAATAGTCATTACTTAATGCTAATATGCAAATTTATTCAATTTGTCTTCAGACGCAGCGATGCAGATTGTCAGACTATCCGAGGTAGATTTGAAATTCCTTTGGAGCAGTCTAAAGGTTTCTGTGAGAGATGTGGTGTTATTGTTATGTTATTAATTCATTTATGGAAAAACTAAATCTACAATCTTTAATAACTGCATTCGTTTTCAGCCAGAAAGTTGCAAAAAAGTATCCAAAAAGTATGTGTAGGTTTTAAAAAAGAAGCATCGGTTTAAACATAGATGTGTCTCAGTAGAAATCGCGATCCAGGATAATCACTGTTTGTCCTAGTACAGACTCTGATCACAATCTGTCCTAGGACAAACAGTGATTCTATCAGGACAATAACAATAAAAACAATATAATACAATATAAATCTTAAAGACAGAAATCTTTTAATTATGGTGAGGGTTAGGATGAGGGTTAGGGATGCAAGAAAAGCTGGACTACCAATTCAACAAAGTGCCTCCCACATACTGTTGGAGTCAGAATAGACAGTAAATACTGTCAATAAGTATAATAAACTCATAAATGTATTAATTTGATCATAAATAAGTGTTTTCTTGCTGTATTTGTAAGAATATTGTTGTTTCCTTTATTTTAACATCATATCATTAAAATAAATTTGAGTTTGTCCTACAATCAGCGATTATCCTCGATCACGATTTCTACTGTGACATATGCATTAATTCAACCATATTAATTCAAACCAGGCTTTTCCCACTGTGTTTCTTTTCCAGAGGAGATTTGGTCAAGAAAAGAGCACTGAGACAAACTGGAACTCCACCACAGTGTGCTCAGACAGTTTGAATACCACAGGCTGCAGTTTTAATCTGCAAGGCCCGGTCATGTCTTATATCACCGTTACGTCCCCATCTGGAAGAAATAACTGCTTTTTTCTTTTACACCCTGAGACGCTTTTTGGGATTCTTCCATTTCAAATTGTGGCTTTGAGGATCCGCCCACCTTAATCACAGACTCCAGCTCTGAGCTCCAGGGAGGATCCCCACTTCTACGTCTGTGTTTGCTCTAGTGTGTGTGTGTGTGTGTGTGTGTGTGTGTGTGCGTGTGTGTGTGTGTGTGCGTGTGCGTGTGCGTGTGCGTGTGCGTGTGCGTGTGTGTGTGTGTGTGTGTGTTTAAGCGCTGGTCGGGCCGAGCCGAGCCGAGCAGCCCAGGCAGACTATACATAGGTTTAGCTGTGTCTCTTTCAGAGCCCCCGAGGAGGATTATCTGAATCCAGGTTGTGTAACCAGTGATTTAAGGCAGACACTGATGTTAGACACTTAGTCTCATGTTGACACTTAAAATGCAGTTTCTCAACACACCTACAGTGAAACCGTTTTAACTAATTCTACTTCCTTCCAATATATAGATCAAAAGGGCAGGTCAGTGATATGAATGCTGGGAAAATAAGACTCAAATTAACACAGATCCAGATCAATATCACTCGTTTCCTACACATATATGGCTTTAATACTCACTTCTACGATACATGTTATTTCATAAGAGTAAATGAAGTGTGTACAAACACTGAAAATGGAAGCAACCTGCTGTTAACACCAGATGACAGGTTTCCAGTCTTTAACTATGGTGTAATATTACAAGTCGGACTGTGTCATCTGTCATTTTGGAAACAATAATTGTGGGGATAATATGTTAAAAACAGAGATCAACTGTACAGTGTCCTGACTCAGTAGCATCTTTTATGCAGGAATATCTATTTAAAGTTTGCCGGCATTGGCCGCCATGAGCTACTGGAACCAAACTACAGCTTGATTTGTACTTATGTGTCCAATCTGCACCCAACACTGTACCTATGCTGTAGCTTGACATGCACCTTCCAAGAAACGTAACTGTACATGACAGGAACAAGATGACTGGTCCACTTTGTAGGAGAATACTGCATTGACTCATCATCAGTGCTTAGGTGAAACAACATGAAGTATGCAACAGGCTGTAATTACATCTGGCTTTCTCATAATGCTAAAGCAAGAGCTCAGGTTTAACCATCACTGAATGAATACCAGTTTGTCCACACCAACGTAGAGTAGAAAATGTGTTGAATATGTCCTCCTTTTATGAACCCTGTAGCTATAGATGTTGTTATTTGATAACTGTTTTCGATGTATTCAGCTTTCTTGACCCCAGAACACCAACGTAACAATTAGTAACACCAACACTAACGTTGGGTATATTTTACCCGATATAATATCCATCCATTATCTATACACCGCTTAATCCTCTGTAGGGTCACCAGTCCATCACAGGGCTACACATAGAGACAGACAACCAAGCACACTCTCATTTACACCTACGGACAATTTAGAATAATCAATTAACCTCAGCATGTTTTTGGACTGTGGGAGGAAGCTGGAGTGAAGATCCCAGGCGTCCTAACCGGGACGCGAACCGGGGATCTTTTAGCTGTGAGGCGGCAGTGGCGACCAGCCCACCACGTAGCCCCAATATAATATACCCGATAAAAAATACTTCTCATCAAAATATGCATGACAAATCGAAGTACTGTTCTTTTATTTTCCCCTATACAATGTCTCATAAAATGAAAAAAGGTATCATGAGGGGACGTTAGTGTTCTAGGGCAGTGGTTCTCAACTGGTGGGTCGGGACCCAAAAGTGGGTCATTTATGCTAAAACGTACCAAAAATAGACCAAGAATCTGTCAAAATGGGCCAAAATATGCCCAAAACTTGACAAAATATACCAAAATGAGAAAAAAATAAGCCAAAACATTCCCAAGCTGTATCAAAATGTGTTGAGACTACACCCAAATAAACCTTCATTTGTTAACAGGAACAGCAAACTTTAAAAATTTGGGTCGTGACCGTTATTAATAGAGACATAGTGGGTCCTGAGGCTGGACCAGTTGAGAAACACTGTTCTAGGGTTAAGGAAATCTCAAGTGTGTGACATCCCCTCTTAATTCTACTCATGGCTGCATCATCCTGCCGCACCTGAACTCATCATCAGTGATGTTTCCTGGGTTCATGGGGTGTTTCGGGTCTTTCAACATCACACATCGTCACCCGTTGGACCCAGTTGTGGTAGATCAAGCCCCAGCTTGAGTCCATGTAGCGCTACACCACCTCCCTTGGATATGTATTACAAAATATATTGACATGCTTGTGAAAATACAGCTATTAAAGTGACTCAGACAGATCTGAAGCGTGTTGGATTAACGTCTGAAGCAATATTCAGATTCTTTTCTACGACTTAAGTCAACACATGCCACAGCAAAAGACAAGTGCTTCTTTAAACTGAGAGTGAAATGTGCGTTTATGCATTTAACACAGCTTCATTAGCACAGGATCTGACGGTACATAATGTTCCGTCTTATTCTACACACCCAGTAGATTGCAGGTTAATACGGTGCAATCATTCGTATTAAAGCAATTATTTGTATATTTAATATGAATAATTAAGATTAGCCTGTCATTATGTTAAAAATTACATTTCAGTGTTTTAATTGTGTTGTGGGAGAGGAGTTACGGAGGTGAACCTTTTAACAGCTCTAATAAACCTGCATCCCCCTCAGTGTCTGGCTGAAGATTAGGAGTTGTGCAAGGGCCAGTGTTTCGTCAGTGTAGATAAATGCTGTTATCCTGTTTTTATAACTCCGTCATTCTGTGGATAGACTCAAATGGTTGTAATGTCTCATCCCTTTTCTGCGTTAAAGTAATTTTAGTAAAAGTAGCTATTGTTCAACATGTTTTAGCTTCGACTCCAACATCATCTGCTCTGCTTCAGCCACCATTTTTTGAAACACACGAGGAAACTCAGCACTGTTGCACTGAAACCCCACTGCTAACTATATTTTGGCACCGTCATTGCAGAGTGATGCAGACACACACAAGCACAAATACTCATAGGCTCTAGTGTAGATTCAATACAGGAGTATAAATCAAGCTTAAGGCTTTTGCAGCAAGGGTGCGTTTTATTTTCTCACGAATTACACTTTATGAGTGTTAAATAAAGATTGCAGTATGTTTCCTAATATGCATGATTTGCCTTTAAATAAAACTTTGGTCTGCTGACTCTAATGATGGTGGGTTGAAGCTTAAAATAGAACTCATTCTACCTTCAATAACAGACCAGCTGGTGTTCACTTTGAGACCAGATGCAAATGCTAAACATTTGATTCATAAGTGGGGCTTTCATCTGGCTGATTAATAAAGCTTAAAGTCTTTCTCTGGTCATTGATTAAAACCCTAAAATCTACTCTGGGTGTATCAAGGTTACATATTTGGACGTTTTTCCTCCATTAAAATAATCCATTTCTGCCTAAAATGGCTTTGACGTAACTCTACAATGTCTGTTTGCTAATATTTCCGTCCACCCCTCTGCTACTCACTGCAGCTCGAGCACACCAGCTCGCCTATGACTCTGCCTCTATACACTGTAAAACTACTAATGGCGAATTATAATGTCAGAGTAACTCAGCCATACATGTTTGAGCCGGAAACCGATTCTGAGGAACAATGATAAAGAAAACCCCACCATGCAAATTGACATAAACGGGTTCCTTAGTCTGGGTCCGTGTTTTTGGCAATGCAGTTTCAAGGTAGAAAGGCTCAGCTGTGTGCTTCTTTGGTTCATGACAGCGTATAAAAACAGCTTATGGAAATTCAAAAAGCCTAGATTTTCAGTGAAGTAGGTGTTAAAAACCTTACAACCTTCAAAATTACCCTACAACTCTGTGCTACAACTACTCAGGAATAAATGATTCACCCAAATAAACCACTTAATAATTACAGAGAAAGGATTTAGGGAACAGTTTACCTCAAAATTAAAGTATCTCAGCATTTTGACTTCTAAATATATTTTGCTGCTAATGGACGGAGCCAGGCTAATTGTTTACCTCAGGTTTCAGTCTTTGTACTGAGCTACGCTAGCAGGCTGCTGTTTGAAGCTTTGTTAACTGTCTGGGCCACAAAAGCCACTGGCGGACTTGAAAGGCATGTTATCTTTACAAAGTCACCACGATTATACCATTTATCAGAGCAACAACTCTAAAAATAGAAACAACTGTCAGATCAGATTCTTTTTAACAATTCTTGAAGTAGTCATACAGTATTTGATGTGCCATTCTGTTGGGAAACTTGACCAAATCTAAAAATAATAATAATCTACCCTTTATTGATCCCCTTGGGGAAATTCCTTCTCTGCATTTGACCCATCCTATTAACTATACATATTAGGAGCAGTGGTGCAGCGCCCGGGGAGCAGTCAGGGGTTAAGGGCCTTGCTCAAGGGCCCAACAGTGGTGGTGACTGGGACAAGCGGTCGCTCTCACTTTCCCACCTCAACCTCTTGCCAGTCTGGGGACTCGAACTGTGAGATTTTATCAAAATCACTTTGTTCTACATGTCTCATTAAAAAAGCAACAACAACAACAACCCAAAATGAGTTGCTTTCTCTAACTACATTCTGTAAAAAACTGAAAAATGTGTGCTCCTTAGTGCAATTGAGAAGTCATTAGTAACCAACAGTCACATAACAAAAATTCTGAATTTTTCGGCTGAACTGCAGGCAGTGTTTACACAAAGCAGATAGAAGACACGTTTTGAAAAATATATCTATGATCTAACCTTTATTGATCCCCTTGGGGAAATTCCTTCTCTGCATTGACCCATCCTATTCAAAGTTAACCTTAACTATACATAGGAGCAGTGGGCTGCCGTGGTGCAGCGCCCGGGGAGCAGTCAGGGGTTAAGGGCCTTGCTCAAGGGCCCACAGTGGTGGTGACTGGGACAAGCGGTCGCTCTCACTTTCCCACCTCAACCTCTTGCCAGTCCGGGGACTTGAACCGGCGTCACGGCTTCACAAACCAGTAGGCCACCACTGCCCCATAGAGTCGCCATATTTCTTTATTGAGGAGAAACGAGACATCATTGTGATTTCTGACAGTTGTTTGCCGCACAGATACACAGTAGTTGTAGTTTTAAAACAACCAGAAAGGGAACATTAGAGCTGCCTCCTTTTAAGTATTTATGGATAAACGTAACTTTGACAAAGTACTGCCAGATGTTAGTTATATTACTTTCAAATGTGCAGCCCCACTAAGCCCAAACATGGCAGTAGGATAGCCTTAGTGAGAATGATCACGTCAAATGCACTCCACTGTACATCAGGCTAAAGTCATTCATTTATTCGACCTTTATTTAAACTCAAAGTACATTAAGGTGCAGAGGCCTCATTTGTAGTGTAGCTGAGTAAGAAATAGAAGATAGAATTAGGCACATAAATTTAAAAAATAAAAGGTGAAGTTGGCAATATAATAAAAACATTGTTTGGAGTATTTATTTTAAAAACGGGTGATTTACCTAAAACGGCAACAAAAAAAGGAACAAAGTAAAAACAACTTCAGTATCTTCACTAATCTGGTTTCTGCTCAGGCAACCTCCACAAAATAAAACAGCTAAAGAATTAAATGGAAAGCCGACATGGAACCAGAGACAGAGCTCATGTAGTTACGCAACTAGCATGAACAACCAGCAGGATCACTCCTTCTGGGTTGGGGTGAGTTTAGGGATCTAAGGATCTTGTTCGCAAGACGGATTGATGCAGCATCAGAAATAACCGTTGTGGTGAAGATCGAGCTGAGCTGGAAGTTGAAGTTCTGGATTTGACAGCTGGGGTGAGAATTAGGCATCGGATTAGGAAGCTTTCTACCTTTGGAGGCTTTCTTGGCACATCCAGGTGGGAGGAAGGCCCCGAGGTAGACCCCAAAGTCACTGGAGGGATTATGTATATCTCATCTGGCCTGGGAACACCTTGGGATTCTCTAGAAAGAACTAAAAAAATGCTGCTGGAAAGAGGGACGTTAGGCACAGCGACCTGACTCTGGATAAGTGGAAGAAAACAGGATGAAACTAGCTTAAACAGTAATGATCTACATTCACAGTCTGCACAGTCTTTAATGAGAAGAATTCACAACAGCACTTCTTTTAGCAAGTTTTTCCATTCGTCGCTGTTCTCCGTTCGTCATGCTTTCTTCTGTTGATGTGTAGTGTGTCCAGTGAGCGTCGTTCAAATTGTGTCACAACCAATCAGGATTTTGCTGAGTTCAGGTGAAATAGGAAAGCTTGGACAGTGCTTCTATTTGTTTTTTAAAAGCTACAATTTGTAGGATTCATCTAAAAAGCAGATCCAATCGTCCACAAATGGGCAAAGACACACAGTGCAGAATTTTATCACATATGGTTAGATGGATACATCATTTTATTACAATTACTTTATTGCAGCAGCTACAGTCACAGTCAAAAACCCACATTTAACACTGAACATTGAACACTTCTGGCGCTGAAAATATTCACAGAAGTACTGAAGACTTAGGGCGAGATAATAACAATTAAATGTGCAAAATATACAATCTGGATTTAAGAGTTTTTATTTGTCACATGCTCATACAGTCCTTGCAGTGAAATGCAAAGTGACTGTTCTGAAGGCTGAGCAAATAACAATTTTCGACCGCTTGAAGGGTAGAACAGCCAGCTGCGGTATGCTAGCCAGTTGGAAGGAACAAGCATTTGGCTGGGACACCTTTTCAATAATAACAATAACAGCAGCTGAGGTTCCCCCAGCACATTGTCAGCACCCCCCTGAGGCCAGATATATTACTGGTCTCGGAGAGCACCAAGAACATCATAATCATGGAGCTGACTGTGCCATGGGAGGACCGCTTGGGGGAGGCCCATGAAAGGAAGAGGACCAAGTATGAACACCTGGTCAACAACTGTCGTGAACAGGGCTGGAAGGCAAGATGTACGCCCATCGAGGTTGGCAGTAGAGGATTTGTGGGGCACTCACTCCACAAAGCCCTAAGTGCCCTGGGCATCACGGGAACAGCAAGGAGGAGCAGAGCCATCAAGAACACCACCGAAGCAGCTGAGAGAGCCTCGAGATGGCTCTGGATCTGGAGAGGAGAACCATGGGGACAAGTGAATGTCACCTGATCAACCGCGGCTGGGTCACCTGGGCGAGGGTGTCTGATGTCGGAAAACCCAAAACGCCCTTTGACCCCAGGAAACATCACTGATGTTTCCTGGGGTCAGGTGCATCAGAAGATGTATTCAAGAACAGACATTATAAAAAGGACAATTAAAAAAAAAACAATAGAAAAAAGTCACAAGAAAAAATGCATTGTGCAAAAATATAGAAAATCTATAAGGTAAAAATATACAGTGCAAAAACTTGATTGTATAGCTAAAATGTCAAAATCACATTAAAAATATCATTTATTTGGGTCATTTACATAGAATTATCGTAGAGTGTAGGATACACAT
>OMNN01103245.1:18657-34789 GCA_900302755.1 Chromis chromis
GAAAAAGAAAGACAGAGTCAGGAAATCTATATTACTATCTAGGGTGGACACAGGTCTGCCACAATATCATCATCCAGTATTAAAACCTGATGTTTAGGTGTGTAGCAGCATATTGTATTCGACTAAAAAATCAATAGAGCGTGCTTGACAAATGTTTTGTGTCTTCTAATCTGAGCACGTATTCCAAAGTGTTGTAGACAACTGTTTCAGCTCCCACGAGGCCTGTGCTGTAATTTTAACCACGGCAAAACCAGCATGATAAATGAGACTGCAGGGAGGAAATGTAAGACGGCCCATTAAAAATACAAATATCAGGCTGCCCAGATTACTTGTGGTACATTTAGTCCAAATGGAATGAAAAATGCCTGCAGTAGTACCATAACAAGGCTGAGTGCACTGTGTCACAATCATTTAAAGGCATTTGTTGTGATTCTGAAGCGAAATACACTCAGAGCTTTTCTGACTTGCTTCCCACAAAAAGGATGAAGGACCTTACTGGCAGGTTAATGACTAAAACACTGCAGAATGTGAGCTAAACGCACACAGTTCAGCTTACAAGTGATTATTTTCTTATCTGGTGCGTAGTTAATGTAAAAACTCAAACTGACAGCCTCCCTCAGCACATTTTATCTGCAAACAGGAGCAAATGAGAAGTGTTTTCCCCTCGTTTTTACTGCTAACATGGCGCTGCTCGGCTTCACTCCCACCTCGGCTGGACTTGAAGCTGGTGGCTTGTAGCTCAGCAACGGGGACTTTGTTCAGTCAGTATAACGGCCTCATTCATTAATACACAAATCATGAGCAGCCACAGAGGTCCCAAGCTCCGTCTCCTTTACTGGCTTCAAAACGTTCTTGCCTTTATTAAGTGCTAAAATCTCTAAAGCCTCTCCTCTTTTCTCCTTTTCTTCTTCCCTTTTGTGGTTAACCCTCTAAACCCCAAAACCTTCCAGCTATCTTTAAATTAGTCTCTAAAATACACTGTTGGCCAGAGCCAGAAACTGGAGCAAATGGAATGAATCATTGGATTTTCAACTCGTGATATTTCATCAAAACCACTTTACTCTGCATGTCTCATTTATAAAAAACTAAAGTGTTAGCTCCTGGGCTCCTTGTGTCAACTGAGAAAATATAACTAACTGAGATGTGGTCAACAGTAACATGGTGAAACTTCTGAGACTTTTTTGGCTAAACTGTGTTAAAATGCAGGCAGTGATTACCTAGAACAAATAGGAGACATAAAAACAAATTAAAAATGTAAATAGTTAAATATCTATAGTTGGCTGAGCCTCCGTATTTCATCCATTGTTGGTAACCAGGCCATACCACCTTGTGGAGGCCTGATCCTACCTACCTGGAGCATCTCCTAAACGGGCCTGGGTCAGTTGAGCGTAGCAGTGCTGTTTGAATTAGTAGTTAGCATTAGCATTTAGCAGCTAGCTAAATGGTAGCATCGACACTGGTCATTACCTGGAGCATCTCTTAAACGGGCCTGGGTCAGTTGAACGTGGCAGTGCTGTTTGGATTGTGTAGGAGCAGTGTGAACTGGCACTAAGGGGGGGGTGACTCTGGGACGCCAGAGTTCACCTCCTAGCCTCCTGGAGGTGTTGTGGGACAAAGTAGGAGAAACAACGTTGAAGGGAGGTTTCCACCTGATGACTCCCAGAGACGTGCTAGGAATCACTGCTCACTGGTATGTATAGAGACAGATTAGGGATCCTATGTCCTTCATTGTGTATGAATCCTGTCTTTTTGAGCACAAGTGTCTTGTGTTTAAATTAGCAAATAGTAGCACACAGCGGGCCACAACCAAACTTGTACAAGTTGAGATTAACACTAAGTTTCGTCTGGCTCTAGATTACTAAATAGGTAAAGTTAACCACTAACTAAGTTAACTGTTTTAATGACTAATTTAACATCTGACCAAATTAGCCCCTTTGCCATTACAGTAAATGTTTAGACGTGTCCAAAGCAAACAGAAAGGTGAGTAATTTTAATTAAACTCACAAAATATATAGCAACAAACACAGAGCAGCATTGCTTTTTCACATTTCTACTGTATTTATCAACCTTACATGTTTTTTTTTCTGGGCTCAAATCATATAAGCTCACTAATACTCCAAAGCAAACATGCTCATATTGACAAAATTGGAAGCAAGTTTAAAACATAAAAGCTGCTGTTACCTTTCTTTTCTGTAAACAAAGCACATTTACACACCAATATCTGCAGTTCTAGGGTTCAGATGTGGGTTCTGCAGGTAAATGTTATGCGTTCGGCCCGTTTCACCTGACTGGAGGCTTGAACTGGTGTTATTTATGTTTTGGTTAATACCGTTCACTCGTACGTCGGTTGTTTTATACTCATTGACATTTAAACCTTGAATTGCTGTTTCCGCTGCTGCAGTGAAAACGAAAACGGTGTCAACAGGTAAAATGAAAATACCTCCCTGCTTCCTCTTCCTCCTCCTCTTCATCGCCTGCTGTTTTCGTCTCCTCCTTTGTCTTCGCCTCCCGTCTTTCATCTCCTACCTTCCTCTCTTCATCATTCATTCCCTTGATATCTCCTTCACGCTTTGATTTACAGTGGTTTCCCAGCTGGCTTGTTGCCATAGAAACTGAGCCCCCCAGACCTCTGCTGCTCCGCCGCCGAGCGTTTTCTGCCACCGGTGTAGAGAACAAAAAAAAAAACCATAGTCTTCGTCTGTTGTCAGAACCTCAGGATCCATGACGTGAATCAACCAAAGAGCGTTATAAATGTGAAATCTGTGGCATCAGCTGATTTGTCGGTTATGGTCTGTGCTGGTCTCAGGGTTTTGTGTTTCTGCTGCTGCATATTTGTGTGTCTGTGTGTCTGAACAGCTGAATGAGGAGCTGAAGCAGAACCTGAGAGAGACCATGATTGATAAGTACAAACAAAAGGACCAGGAACACATCACCAAGGCTGTAGACAAGCTGCAGCAGGAGGTAAGAGTCAGTCAGTCACACGTGGATGGATGGATGGATGGATGGATGGATGGATGGATGGATGGATGGATGGATGGATGGATGGATAGATGGATTGAACACTGATATGAGACTTGCAGATGTCACAAAATCTGCCACAATACGATTTTGATTTGATTCAGGAGCCTGCGATCAATACAAGATCATATGCACATTAACACAATCAATTACATTTCTATTGTCAACTCACAAAAAGCAACTAAAGTTTGGTTCTACTAAATTTATTCCTGAGAATTCCTCATAAAATGAAATGAAAAATACAACCTGTTCCTTCTAAAAATGAATGAACTAAACTTGTTGTTCACTATAAAGTGCTACACTTCTCATGTGTAAGTGCAGGTAAGACCTTTCATAAGATGAAACTGAAAACTTTCCCATTTAAGTGGGATTTTTAATCTGAACTCATATTTAGCGTTAAAACAAAATATAAACCAACTTACTAGAACCAACTTGCTAACAACTAAGGCAGTGGTGGTCTAGTGGTTTGTGAAGCGAACTTGTAACCGGTGGGTCGCCGGTTCGAGTCCCCGGACTGGCAAGAGGTTGAGGTGGGAAAGTGAGAGCGACCGCTTGTCCAGTCACCACCACTGTGGGCCCTTGAGCAAGGCCCTTAACCCCTGACTGCTCCCTGGGCGCTGCACCGCGGCAGCACACTGCTCCTAGTATGTATAGTTAAGGTTAACTTTGAATAGGATGGGTCAAATACAGAGAAGGAAGGAACCCAAGGGGATCAATAAAGGTTAGATTGAAGCTGGATATCTCAGTGACTAACACCCCAGACCTTGGCATGGGAGATCGGTGGTTCAAAACTCGGTCAGGGCGCAGGTATCCAGTGAGGACCCTTAGGCAAGGCCCTTAATGCTGCCTCGCCTACCTACCTATGTAGTATATGAGTAGACCTTTACGTCTTCTTATAATAGATAAACCCGTTCCCATTTGTGACCCAAAGTGTCAAAGTTAATTTCATTCTGTTTTTTGGCACATGCTCAGCACTGATATAGCGCCTTTTAACCATAGCTAGATCCTACACAGCGCTTCTTAGTGTATTTCTCATTCATCCACTTACACATCCATGATTTCTGGTTTCTTGTCCAAAGCCCAGGTGAAAATACAGCTTTGTAAAGAATTATTAAACCACCTGCTGTTGACTTTACAAAGTCTGTACGACAGGTCTTTAACAATTACGATTCAGTTTGAATTTTAAGATAAGATAATTTGTT
The DNA here is from genome assembly GCA_900302755.1 of Chromis chromis. Lineage (NCBI taxonomy): Eukaryota > Metazoa > Chordata > Actinopteri > Pomacentridae > Chromis > Chromis chromis. The sequence continues at coordinate 22,878 of OMNN01103245.1, forward strand.
AGTAACTCCACAGTGGGAAAGTTTGTTAATTTGTGTTACAGCAGCAAAGGGGTGAGCATCTTTTGAGAAAGCTTCTATCATAGTTCAATAGATACGATAATTTGTTTTCAAATATGATGTGTTGAAACTATAGAAATGTCAAAATACTGTCACACTAAATCACAGGATTATTTTGTGTATAAGCTGTAAAGTCAACAGATAATCCAAACTAAATAATGACTCAATGACACTTAAAAGAAGAGAACTGGTTTGAAATCAGCTGTAAGAAGAAAATGCAGTATGGATCCACGAAGAAACGCAAAGATTAAGGCAGAAAATGATGCTCTCAGTGCTCTAATTTATTTAATAAATTATTTCCACAGTGGTACGTTATTAAAACTGTATGTATTCAGTAGTGGTTGCTGTCATACTGTAAATCCACCTGTGATTCTAAGAGTAAAGGGCTCATGGACTCACATGTGCTCTGTTGATTGGATCCTATCACCCTATCCGATTAGAGATGTTTGGTGATGAATCAAACAAATCGGATTCAGTCTCTCTGACTTGAACTGAGCTTGATGGACTCGTCGGTGTTCTCAGCAGTAATTTAGCTTCTCTTCTGTTTACACCAGTTGACAGCACATGAATAAATCTGAGCTGCAGTTCAGACTTCAGTGGGTTTAGACTTTATGCTCAGTTTTTCAAGAATCTTTTGACTATCAGGTGTCAGCATCTATTTTTTATTCTTTCTTCTGAACTCCATTTCGTGCCATTTGCCAAAAAGTGTTTGGACTTGGTGCATTGGGAGTTTTAAAGGAACTAAGCATTTTTGGAAAAACTTTATTTTTTTTTGCTTTCTTGGAGTTAAGTGAGAATAATGCCAAACACATGTCATCTTAAATGAAGCTGGCATCAGCAGCCAGGTAAATTAACTTAGCTTAGTCTGATTCTGTGCTCATATTGGTAAGGCAGGGCTCCAGACTGCAACCTTTTTTGAGAGTGTGCGAGTTAAAATTTCAAGTGGTCACATTGTGTGAGGGCATGATGATCATTAAGCTGTCTTGGTGTCACTCTAACCAGCACAGGCAGCTACTGTTTTAACCATGGTGATGGGAACTGTAGTACTTTTATAACTTCGGTGTACTGCGGTATTTACACTTACAATTACGGTCATCTAGTGAAATGTGGAGCACAAATACATGCGCTGTTTTTTTTCCCGTTTATAGAAAAGACTGCATGTAAAAAAAAAAAAGCCCTAGTTTAACTATCTTCAATGTAATTTTTGTCACATCTGAGCACCCCGCAGCTTCCCACTAGCAGCTACCACAGACTGCATTGTGGGGCATTTAGGGAACATCGGTAAACTGTAGTGTCTGTCGATTAAAAAAAAAATTCATTCTGTTATGGCCACATAAGTAATAATGTGTAATGTGCTGTGTGTCATGTTTATAATTCATGCAAAATTAATAAAAACAGTTGAAATAAAAAAAAATATTCAGCATGTCATGTTTTGCCTGTGACAAGGTGGGAGGTGCGACCAAATCGGAAAGTTAAACTGCTCATGTTTTACTGTTCAAACTATGATACATCCCATAATAGTGATGCTCAGAGTTCAGAAAACTGATTCAGTGTTTAGACTGTGACACCTGGAGTGGATGTAAAAGTGATTTGGTTGATCATTTTGCGTCTTGTTTTTGTTGTTTTGCGTAAGAGAGAGTTGTTTTGTGTGTCTTTGCAACAGTTTTTTCTCCTTGTAGTCGTATTTTTTTTAGTCATTTTTATCATTTTGCATCTCTCTCTTCCTGTTTCTTGTCTTGTTTTTCTTGTTTTATGACATTTTGTGTCTCTTTTTTTGTCTTTGTAGCTACATTTAGGCATTTGTGTCTCGTTTTTCTTGTTTTTCTTGTTTTGTGTCTTGATTTTGTCATCATTTGTATGTTTTGATTGTTTTATGTGTCTTTGGGAGAGTTTTGTGTTATTGTGACATGAAACTATGATACATCCCATAATGTTGATGCTCAAAGTTGGTTATAGAGAAAATGAACACAAACCAGATTCAGTGCTTAGACTGTGACACCTGGAGTGAATGTAACAGAACTCAAATGTGTTTTTCAGCCCTGAACATGTCATGTGTCTATCTGCTGTACTGATGAAGTTATGAGGCTCATTAAAAACTCACCTCTATGTACTTAGAGGGCCTGTAACTCTGAAAATATTCATAGTATGAAGGTAAAACTTTGCATGGCTTCATTGTACATAAAAACGAGCTGATTCTGAGGAGGATCTTTTTCAGATTTGGTTGATTTTAAATGGTTTCATATTTGCCGTACAGACTCCAGAGGAGTATTGAGCAAATGAGCCCAAAATGTGGGTTTTGCTTCAGCACTGATCCATCTGTATAAAACACAATGTTCTTCTCATGTTTGACTCCATCTTTTTATACATTTCTTTGGTCTCCTCTCAGTTCAAGTGCTGTGGCAGCAACAGTTCATCCGACTGGGCCGAGAGCGTCTGGATTCGCTCCAGAGACGCACAAAGCAGGAAGGTTCCTGACAGCTGCTGCAAGACTCGCACTGAGCTGTGTGGCACCAGGGACCACCCCTCCAACATCTACAAGGTGGAGGTGAGCGCAGGACGGCTGCCGGCGGCTTCATCTGTATTTCTGTCAGGCCTCGGCTGTGCAGTAGCAGCAGCCGTCACATCCACAGCCAATACACCACATTTGTTTGCAGCGAGACTCCCCCATCAACCTGACGCAACATGAAGACACTCTTTGTTTTTTCATTTAGGGCGGCTGCATCACCAAACTGGAGAAATTCATCCTGGATCACCTGAAGATAATCGGAGCTGTGGGCGTCGGGATCGCTTGCGTACAGGTGATTAAAGAAACTCTCACAGATGTGATAAGATAAGATAAGATAATCCTTTATTCGTCCCACAACGGGGAAATTTACATTTTTACAGTAGCAAGGTGGATAGTGCAAGCAAAGAGCATATGAAATACTATGTAAGTAAAATAAGTGTCATAAGAAAAATATGTACAGAACTACTAAGTATAAAAAATGTACAGAACCAACAATATGAGTCAGAAATGCATCCAAGGAGACACTAAAATATGCTTTCCTTCCCTCCCCAGATCATAGCGATGGTGTTTACATGCTTTTTTCTGTATTTAAATTCATTTATTGATCCAGATCGATACATTTTACATTGTCAAAGTTAATTTCATCAAATTATTTTCAGACCTGACTTAGGTCTTACACAGCGCCGAAGTTACTGCTGTTTTCGTTAGAAAGTTGACACAACGTTGATAATTTAGTTTGACTTTTAAGATAGATAGATACTTTATTCCTCCCCGTGGGGAAATTCACAGATAAGATAATCCTTTATTAATCCCTCAACAAGGAAATTTGCAAATTTATGTTACAGCAGTGAAAAAAAATAGGGGAAGACATTTAAATAACCCAGAAATTTACATAAGTCCTGTTGATATTGTACCAGGGATAGACTGTTTATTGGCCTGACCAATTATAGTGGCCAATATTTGGCATTTTTCCAGATTATCGTGTCTGTATTTTTGTTGACCAATTATTGATAAATTAAATGCTCTACTTCAGGTCTGATGCAGCCTCCTCTCTCTGTCTGTCGTCACTCTGTGATCTCAGAAATGTCTCAAGCCGTTGCCACAAACCAAGAAATTAGCTTCTCTCACAGTGGCTAAGGCTATGCTAACGGCTAGCAGCTAAGTTAGAAGGAGCCACAGATTAACCTGAAACAGTCTGGAAAACAATAATTAATACAGCTTAAAGATCTGGGCCTTAGTGGAAGATAAAAGTGATAGAAGAGTGAAAGATTAAGAAAACAGAAGAACAGCAGACATAACTGCAGGAGACAAACTGATCAATCTCAGTAGATCCCACATAAGCAGAGGAGAGTGTCCTAATTTAATCACTACTATTTCTATTTCACAGAATTTGGAGAATTCTGAGTCACTGGACACATTTTGAATCATTTTTGTCAGATTTTAAATCATTTTGGACAATTCCTTAAACAAAAAGAATTTGAAGTCCTCATGAAAACATTATTGTCAGTCGATCCCACATAAACAGAGGAGAGCGTCCTAATTTAATCTCTCCTATCTCTATTTTACATATTGTTAGCTGCATAGCATAATTGCCTAAGTCATATTTTAAGGTTTTCAGAAAAGCCATCTTTGTGTAGGACCAAACATGCCTAAGTCAAAGAGATGATTTTGGAATGTAACAACATTCTGATGGCTGAGGACTTAGGCAATAATGCACGGTCAGTCAGCAGAGTTAGGAGAGTAGAGTTAGGCAGGTATCACAATTTGGCCAAAATATGACTTGGGCAATTATGCTATGAGGCTAACGATGTTCATTATAGTCACCCTTATTAATGAAGAAGCCTGGTTATGAATGACAGGTTCCTGATATCACATGCTGTGAAAACATTACATTTAATGTATATCGGCTCCAAATATCAGTCATTAGCCTTTCTGGACTACCAGTAATCAGCATCGGAACCGGCCCTAAAAACCCATATGGGTCCATCCCTATATTGTACAGATTGTCATAGATGAAAAATATCTAGATATTACACTGATTCCTTTGAGTGTGGCAAATAATACCGTTGCACGGGGTTCTTCTACATGTAGAAAAACATGGCAGGTAAATAATCAGATATTATCCTTATTATAATTAAATACATGCAGTAAAATATGTTTCAGAATATGATGTGTTGAAACTGTAAAACTGTCAAGTCAACAGATAATCCAGACTAAATGATCACTTAACAATAAATGCATCCAAGGAGATGCTAATCTGTGTTTTCTTTCCTTCCCCAGATCATAGGGATGGTTTTTACATGCTGCCTATATCGAAGTCTAAAGGCAGAGCCGTATTAAGAGAAGAAGAAGAAGAGTGTTGGTGAAGGAGGTAACTTAATCAGCCATATTCAAACAGCCCATCGTTCTTTTATTTTTGCCTTCTACAAAGGGGAGGAATAATTTGGCAGGGGATCAAACTGCACATCTGAAGATCTAATTTTGGTAAACAAAGGGTAGAGAAACACTACGAGCTTTTCTTGATGTAATTAGACACTCAAATTGCAGCTACGTCTCCGAGATCACAGCGCTGTGAGAAACTGATGGGGAGTTTTAACAGCGATTGTGTAAATTAGTGTGAGGCAGCCTCTTCGGGACTAAAAACGCTGCAGATTTTCTTCCACTCCGATTCCCTCGATGTGTTTTTATACGTACGGAACAGGTGAAAGCGGCGTAAAGATCAGCCGAGCAAAACGCAGCACTTTGCAGAAGATGTTAATCCTGGTAGTTTAACAAGAATCACCTCTGAGGCTCCTTCAACTGCTGCAACATTCTGTTTCCACATTAACTAGACACTCCTGCATCTTAAACCTTTGTTTGATTGTGGCCTTTTTAAACTTTGGAACTGTTATTATGTTTTGTATTTTCTTGCAACACTCGAGGTGCTTTTCTTATGAGCGGTTATTTGCCTAATTTATTGCCTAATGTGTCTTCATCACCAGCGTTTCATTGTGTTTTTAACAGAGCTGCAAAGTTTCATCGATTAGTTGTCAACTTTTAAATTAATTACCAGCTATTTTGGTAAGAAATTAATCAATTTGAGGAAATGTCTAAATTATCTGACTCCAGCCTCTTAAGTGTGATTTTTTTGTTTGTTTGTTTCTTTCTTTCTTCGTCTCTGACTGAATATCTTTGGACAATTGTCATCTTGGACTTTGGGAAATGTTGATCAGCATTTTATTGACCAGACAACTAATCGACTAATCAAGAAAATTCCTCTGCAGATTAATCAACAGTGAAAATAAGTTAGTTGGAGGCCTAGTTTGTGATTAATAAAACACCTGAGTGAAGGTGCAGACCTTAGTGCCTTGCTCACCAGCATAACTGTGCCGTTTGAACACAGTTTGATTACTCTAAAGCCCCGACCACATAGAAAACAATTCGCTCCACACTCATTGATTTGTAGCTGACAGTTGGTACTTCCTGGTTCTAGTTGCCTTGGTAGCCTTGCTGTATGTTTCTCACCTCAAATGTTTTCCAGTTAACATGCTAGCCTTCAACACTCACACATTAACCCACATTTAATTTGTTTTACTTCACACATTTGGTAGCTGTTAGGAAGTGGATCAGTCAAACAGTAAATATCCCGAGCTGATTATTTAACTGTAAAACTGCGACTGTATGTGACAGCTCAGAAATCTGAGATAGAGAAAAGTCCACATTATCATTGGGTGTTGAGGCTGAACGTTTTAATTGTGATTTTTCAGACAGATAATGTGATTACAAGCGTATATAGATTTAAAATGTGAAGACAAATTACCACATGAGATACCCTCAAAAGCTTGACTTGTACATGAGGAGGACGGCATGAATTTGTAAAATCATCAACACAACAGTAGGGCTGGACCCTAATAATCGAATATTCGTTCACTGCGGTGGTATTCGAATAGTAATTTTGACATTCGAATAGTCGCGGTTGCGGAGCGTCACCGATCGCTGCGGAGGCTCCAGCATGCCGCCGAGTGTCTAGTACACCGCTGATGTTGTAGCACTGGTGTAATTTTGATATTCTAACAGCCTAATAGTTGCTGCTTAGCACGCTGCGGAGGCTCTAGCATGCCGCCTCGGACCAACTCCGCTGTCACGCTCCACTCCGCCACGGTCCGCTCCAAATTCTACACTGCAGAATGGTCCGGCGAGATTCGTCTGAACCGCGTAGTATTCATTGATAACATCTGCAGCAAAAACAAACTCTGAACATTTCAATCTACTCGATTTAAACTAAAATGAATTACGGCATCAGTCTTATTATTTAACAGCCGCACTTCGTATATCCTAAATTGCCTAAACAGCCTTTGCAAGTTGCTAATTGCATTGTTTTAAATTGCGATTTTAAACTCATTAATTGTTCAGCCTTATTTGTTTTTAGATCTTGCCTGGTCTCCATAGCTAGCTAACGCATACAACCATTTTTCCGTCTGGTAATGCTTTCAGAAACTGGGACCAAGTTATAAGTGCTGCTGTACTATTCAAGTTTATTGGAGGCCACAGGGATGAATGTAAGGCTGAGAGATTTAGCTGACGAACAATAAAATATTTCATATCAGTCAATAACGATAATTGTAGATCATTTTTAATTACCTATTTTAAGGAGAAAATTTGAAAAACTTAATTTGAAATGCCACTTTAACCTATTTATGAAGTTACACAAGCAATAAATTCAAACAAACACACACCAATAAATAAATAAATGTTCCCACACAGATTAAAATAATGATCCAAGCACAGAACACGCTTGGTATTTGTTCATACAACCAAACTTTGCATTTTTGTCATGCGCTTCACTGGTGGTTGCATTTAAATGAAATTATCGAACATTTAATTGAACATCCCTATCGTACTGATGAATAGTTTATCACTGTTACATATTGTGATCGTTTAAGTGCCGAGTTAAACACTTGGGGAGCTTCCCTGTTTTGTGATCGCTGCTCGTCTGTTTTTAAGTGTTCGGGGCTTCATGTGTGATCGCTGATGTTCCTCAAACATCCAGTCAGTGCCATTAATACTGCTCATAAGAAAACACCTCCTGTTTTTGATTTTACTGCCTTGTTTTTATACACTGATGCCAAAGTCCTCAACTGTAGCGTCGGACCTACTGTATTATCTCCAGCCTTATTCACAATTTATCTACTGTACGGATTTATAGATTGTTTGTCTTTAAATGAAGATTTTGTTTACTTTTCTATACACCATGGATATATTATTGTATTTAACTGACACGTAGTAGGAAATGTTAGTAATGATTTTCTCCTGTGTGCCTCAAAGACCAAACTGAATTAATCTGCTGTATTTCTGTCTCTGTGATAATCCAGGAACTATTTTAGTCTGAATAAACATCAATCAATGAAACACTCCAACTCTGCTGTGATTCTACAACAAAATATTTGAAGAACTTTGTTGCACAAACACAAATCGGCGACCTTCACCTCAGTTATCAGGTCACATCATCCCAGAAACTGCCAAAAAAACACATGATTGTATAAAGATAAACCTCGTGCCTTTAACCAGTGGCCCTTACACAATTGGCACCAGCTTACAGGTGCATTAGTGTATTAACCAGAAGTCAATTCCCTAATGTTACAGCGGTGTGATGATGTAGGTTTGGGATGTGAGCCATGATTCTGACAGCTGCTGTGTAAGTGTATTACCTATAGCACGACAGCTATACGGCCTGTAATGACAGTTATTCTGCCGCTGCTACAAGCTCCGCTACGTTTGACCTCCTGCTTCTGTTTGTGCTTCAGTTCACTGCTGCAAACAAACAGCAGTGGCTGAGAGCAAACACAGGGAGGCAGCACTCACCAGGCTTTCAGCAGCACAACACCACACTGATGCAAACAGCTGGTCGTGAGAGTGAATGCAAAAAAACGCCCAGAGGCTGTTGAGGATTACCCCAAACACAACCTCACTTTTCTGATTCACCCCAAATAATGTGACTCTTCAAACAGGATGCTGAACTGTATCTGCTTTCATTTTTTCCAGTCCTGTTCCCTATGTCAAAAAAAAAATGCTTCTCTGTGTCCTGTGTAATGAGCAGAAAAAGGAAATCAAACAGCGACCGGTCAGCTCGCAGCCGCAGACTACTAATTGGTTTCCACTGGGACTGCTAACAATGCAAATGAAGACATATCTCAGTTAGAGAAGCCGGCCGTGTAAAAACATTTCCCTCATGTGCAGCAGGGCTCACGTGGTGAATTAAAACGGGCGAGAATATCGTGTGTATTGTCGTGCTGCCCCCCGAGAAGGTGTTCTAGCAGCACACGTTGTGAAAGCTGAGTCATCCCTGGAAAAATCAGCTTTTTCTTTCAGCGCTTTTACACCGTTTAACACATGCCAGTTTCAACAGGGCACTTTTCCAAGCAGCAGACATCTGTGGAATGTGAGCCGTCTGCCCTGCTCCCAACGCACTCGCTGCTTATTGACTTTAAATAGATGGCAGAAATTATGACAGTGTCCCGAGCAGCTGATGAAAGCTATGATAAATCTCCCTCCTCCCTGCTTACTGTGACATACAGCCCAACACCAGGGGTATGCTAATAATGCCGGTGCATGACATTTCCAAAATATCTCCTTCCAGTACTCTGTAAGCAGTTGTCCGTTCGCTGCACATGTCACCTGCTGCACCTTTGGTCCATCCAGCAGGGAGAGATGCTATTTCCAGCCTTCGGGGAGGCCGTGGACACCCTTCACCTTCCACCTTTATCCTGGGAGGTGATGTGATTTCTGTGCCTGCCGGGCGAAGCGACAGCAGGGAGCTGTGCTGCAGTTTTTGTCTGCAGCTGGTGACAGGAAGGAGGAACATGCAGCCATTCGTTCCCAGGGTCACCCAAGGGCAGGTAGAACCCAGGGGGAGAGAGAACCTGAGTCTAAATTTGGGTCTAGTTTGTACAATTTTCAGCGGGGACGGACGGACGGGCCGCCTGCTGAGGTTAATAATTTGTTGTTTCAGATTCGGTTTCGCAGGAGTTCCATTTATCACGAGCTAAAACGGTTGCTGTCTGCGCTGAGGTTGAGTTGAGGTCAGGTAAGTGTCAGTTAAGTTTAAGGTTACCTACAAGGAAATGAATGTGAACTCCAGACTTGTGCGTCAGGACCACCCAAAGAGGCGGATAAATCTTGGGAGTCGTGCTGACTAACGGCACAGCAAAGAGAAAGCAATGTTTACTCTAAAGTTAAATTATGTTTGGCCTCAGTTTTTCTGATAAATTACCAGATAATTTTTAGATTCCCGGGATCCATAAAAATTAAAATAAATAAATCTGGCTAACTAGCTGTAACTTGAAGGCATGCAACCTTCTGACAAGAGGCTGCAAATAGACATTGCAGTGTTTTAAGAGGTCACAAGCTAAAAAGGTGAGGAGCTACCCTCAAACATTGTGTGTGTAGAACATGAAAAGAGTCCTAGTCCCAGGGAGGTATTTCTGAACAGGCCGTAATACTGATTTGTTAAACTCTGAGAGGACAATGCGTCATTTTTGTGTCCTCTCAATGTCTTCATTAAGTTTTCTCATCTGTGACATTGACATCAATGTAAAATACCTCTATTATTCTATTTCCGACGTGCACTACAGATGTTAAAACTACAGTGTACATTAGTGCCACCCAAAAATGGTGCGAAATCTTATTGGTCATGATGATTAACAGAGAGAGAAGAGAAAACAATCTTTTCTCTTTATATAAAGTTATGTTTTTATTAAATTTTTTAGACTTTTGCTGTTTATCTTAGGAATTCTCAGATAATTTCATCTTCCTCTCAATGTACTCATGAGTCTTCTCCTTGCTAACATGTATATCTTTCATGTAAAATTCACAGTATAGGAAAGAGAACACAGTGTTTTCTGTAACATAATCTTACATTATTACTTTATTTTTCAGACTTTAGCCAGAGTTTTTGCTGCTGTTCTGATGAATAACTAGGATCGCTTCCCAGGATCCTAAAAATTCAAATAAATAAATCTGGCTAACGAACCACAACCGGTAGGCATGCAACCTTTTGACAAGGGGCTGCAAATAGACGTTGCAATGATTTAGGAGGTCACAAGCTAAAAAGGCGAGGAACTACTGTCAACCGTTGTGTATAGTGCATCAAAACAGTCATACTTTCAGGTTGGTTCTTCTGAGCAGGCCTTAAAAACTGATGTTCAGATAATTCATTTGTTAAACTTGGTGAAGACATGCACAATCTTTCTGCCCTCTCGATGTCTTTGCCGAGTAGCAGTCTTCTCCTCACTAACATTGGCATTTTCAACTTAAAATTCACTGGAATGGAAAGAGAACATAGTGATTTCTGGAACATGAAATCATATTTTGTTTTTTCTTTAGACGTAATCCAAAGTTTTTCTGTTTTTCTGATGAATTACAAGTTCGTTTTTGCTTCCCAGGATCCTAAAAATTCAAATAAATAAATCTGGCTAACTAACCACAACCGGTAGGCATGCAACCTTTTGACAAGGGGCTGCAAATAGACATTGCAATGATTTAGGAGGTCATGAGGAACTACCGTCAACCTTTGTATAGTACATAAAAAGAAAGTGATGTCACGGAAGCAGTATATGTCACAGTACCTATAAAAAGTAACCAACTCCCTTTGAAGTTTTCTTGTTCAGTTGCCGTGAAGCATTAAATCATAGTCAATATAATTTGGCTTTTTTTGACAGGAATTTACAGTTGGAGGCTCTTGTTCATGTCAAAATGAAAACGGATTTCTACAAATGAATGTAAATCAATTGAAAATATAAAATGTAAAATAAAATGGTAAATGGTCTGCACTTATATAGCGCCTTTTTCTACCTTAGCGGTACCCAAGGCACTTTACAATGTGTTTCGCATTCACCCATTCAGACACACATTCACACACCAATGGCGACAGAGCTGCCATGCAAGGCGCTAATCTGCCATTGGGAGCAACTTCGGGTTCAGTGTCTTGCCCAAGGACACTTCGGCATGTAGGGGGGACCGGGGATCAAACCGCCAACCTTGCCATCAGTGGACAACCCTGAGCCACAGCCGCCCTTAGACACCCAAATAAACATTGTCCAAGAACTAGCACACTCCCTCATGCAAATGGAAATCCCAAATGTCACTGGCCTACCCCCGCAGGAAAATGTACCCCACCACATGGCAAAAACATCAAACAATCAGGAACATCTTGATGAACATGACAATCACCCAAGATGTTGATTTGACCTCCAAATTTCCTAGACCCCATTCTGATGAAGCATCAACAGGATGCAGTGGAACAAGTTTGATTGACAGAGGCCCCACTGCACAAGCCAGAGTACCCAAAGGATCTACTGCCAATGTCCTGGTG
>OMNN01103247.1:0-10064 GCA_900302755.1 Chromis chromis
AGTGCGAGCAGAGACTGAGCAGCTCCAGCAGCTGCAGGTGGCTGCCTGCAGACAGGACGTCCTGGATCACCGCCGGCTCCAGCAGAATCTGGCCAGAGGGGATAAACAAGGTCATTAGGTTTCTCTTATAGATTGTTTTTTGAGTATCGGTTTCACTGCAGTTGAGTTTCAGGTTGTTTGAGGACACTGATTTTCTAAGCATTCTGGAAGTAAATTAAATTGTATAAAAAATGGTATAATATTGTACATTTTCACATGTACTTTAGATACAAATCCAATTAACTCTGTGCAAACCTCAAAAATCACACTGCATCCAGTCTGCTTTATTTATTTAACAAAATGAAACCCTTAACTAACAGCTTTTCCTGTTTATTGATTATTTCCAATCAAGTGATCTACCAGCTAACTAATGAGGAAGACTGTGTCTTGAATATGAAAAAAAATAGCTAACCCTAAACAATGTTACAATTACTGTAAGACAGATAGTGGAAATCATGAGTATGGAGCTTAATAAGTTGTGCAGTTACAGTAGCCTATGTGGAACACTGCAAAATAAGTAAAAGCAGAATTTATTGGCCTGTCTTAAAATATAATTTTTTGCATCTGTAAGTGTAAAATTATTATCAATAATGTGTTCTATAAAAAGGTGTGTAGTGATGTTTGGAATAAGCATTTTAAGATTAAACCTGCAGTGTGGACTTTCTGTCTCATCCTTCAGGCAGTGAGAGTAATTACAATCCTTCCTCTGAATGCTGAGTTTCTTTTTTTATCTGGAACATCAGAAACTTTTCTTGGATCTTTCCTAGGTTCCCCTGCTGTTGCCTCCTTTTCCTCCATCACTATGGTTGCTCTCCTCTTCAGCTCTACCAACTACTCATTGCTGGTTAACCAAGAACACATCAATATTGGTGTACCAGTGCAGGAATGTTGTCACAGAGCGATATTAATCTGTCACTGATAGGTTCGATCAGCATTGTGTGAACTCATTTGGCCTGATTTTAAACGTAACTGATGTTTATTTATATGTAAAAGTCCTGCACTATAGTTTTAATTCATGGGCATACACTGCATGAACTGACTTGAAGTATACTACACTATATATGTATTGCAATTTTTTTTTTTTTTTATGGTTCTCTTTTTAGTTGGGTTTAGGGTTGATTTTGATTGACAGTAACCAAATATATTTAAAAGCATTTGCTCCAGTGTAATAGAGAGAGTGGAGGTGAATATAACAGATTGCACAGCATAACAAGACCTGCTCTACCAATGTGCTTAATTCACCATTATCCTCTACAGAGTACGGCAACATACAGTATTCAGGCAATTATTACAGCACTGATTCTGCCAAAATGCTTCCTGTTTAGCTGAATGAACAGCAGCTGAAATTATCTGCTGAAAGCTTCCGTCTGTTTCCTCCATATTATCCACCCATATGCAACATAAAGCCCTGTAACGCAGCCAGTTCATACTCTTAAGCTCTTGGGAGCAGAGCCAGGTAGTGCTGGAGTATTGTGTCTATTCTAAGCACACTAACAAGACCAAATGGAATTTTTAAAGAAAATCATTAATGACTTGAATTTTAACCAAATCAGACTAAACAGACCCCAGGTTACCTCTTATAGTGGACTCACCTACTCCAAATGCAGTTTAGTTTGATTTTGAAAGGCAGGAACAAGCCTTTGATAATCCATTCAGCAGCGCTGCCCTACATAACCAGAGAGCCGTGACTGCATCAGTAGTGAAAGTGAGAAAAATGACTTCATCATTGGTCTCCCTCGCCTCTCACTACTGTTGATACACTAGTGGGCTGAAAATGGTTTAGCTGCATTAATGGGTATCTTTTTGTTGTTGTTGTTTTGGTTCAAGTGTAGCCTAGATCTGAAATCTGAATCCAAATGTAAAATATTTTAGTCAGAATTTGTACTGGTTACATCCCATAAATACACACATAGTTTGACCACATTTGGATTTACAGTTCCTTTTAATTCATTATGACATCTGTTTAAAATCGTAAAATACTTTCCCAGGAACTACACAGAGACACTTCCCAGCAAGCTTTTCTGATAATTTTTTTTCCTTCTCTGCAATTAGCTACATCTGCACATTCTCATTTATCACAGTATGTTCTCCTGCCAGGCCTGGGCAGCAGTCCAGTTCACCACCAGCTATGGGCCTCATACACTTAACATATTAAGACAGAGAGCAAAAATAAGTGGTTATTTGCTTCAATTACTAGGATCTGTATGCAGAGAGCTTAAAAAAAGAACGCTCCAATCTTTGATCACCAATCACAATCAAAAATCTCAGCTCCAATCAGCTCTACTTCTTTTAGATGACTACAAAATGAGTCAAAAGCATCAAACACTATGTTTTCTTCTTTGACTCAATCAGCGTCCTGTCAGGCTGCAGCAGCATCGACGGCAAGCCGAAATAATGACAGTAATAACTGGAAGTGAATGCTCTTCATATCCCGCTCTGCTCTCCACTCCAGGGGCCCACTACACTTTGAGCACTTCAACCTCACACAGCAGAAGTCAGTTTTATAACACTGGGCCTGGTTCAGTGTGGGAGTACAATGAGCTCTTGTGTAAACCGACATTTATTGCGCCTGCTACTTGCGAGCTTTCAGCTGGAGGAAACAAAATAAAAAATGCTTGCGCGGCAAGAATGTATACGTCTTCTGTTTTAGGATCTGGCTCATGTAGGCTCACTGCACACTTTGAGCTCAGCAAAATAATTTTTTGGAGAAATTTTAATCCTGCGGGTGATAAAAGGATGTTTAATTGACCGAGTTTTCCACTGTGGTTCTGGTGTGGAGCAAAAATTCCAATGAAGTTAATAACCAATCTGTGAGCATCCTGTGGCAGCATGTCTCCTCACTCACCCCGCTGGCCTATGACATGTGACTGAAGGATTTTTAGTAGGTCATTATTTACGGAGTGGGGATAAGCATATTGCCCTCATCTCATCTGCTATCATCTCCTCTGGGCAGACAGGAGCTGAGCCAACCAAAGCAGGGCGGCTTGCAAGCCTGCTGTTGACCTACTTACACTGCCTAACCGACTCACTCTTTGCTCATTTCCACTGTGGAAATAAAATTAGGAGTAATTACAAAGTTCCTGGCCTCTCCGTATATGAAATAAGCCGCTAGGCTGCTTAGTGGAGTGAGAATCACTGCTACAAAGAAAGGTCAAGGAAGGCTATTAGAGATGATCTCTTTATTGATGGGGTGAGAAGGCAAGGGCACACAGTGACGTCACTCACATGACTGTCTCCTCATGACAGCTTTAGCATGGAAATGTAACACTGAGCTCCTTCTCAAGTGTGAATTTGAATGTGTTTCTTATTTTGTCTCAGCAGTCTGACTGCAGCAGACAGAGAAGTGACCAGTTTATGGTCGAATCTGATCCAGCACCTGCACACTCCTGGATAACACAGTCAATCTGAAGTAGAAGCTTATGCCGCAGAGATTAAAGAGGTAATCTGCCAAATCCATGTTTTGATTTATTTTTGTGGCGTATTTGGCACGGATGAAAAGTAACTACAGTACAACTTTAAAGCAGTCATATATAATAGAGTGTTTCTAATTTATGTTTTTATTTTTACATGCAACACATTTGGTCAACTTATTACATTGTGCATTAGATTTCATACCCCACTGGTGTAAAAAGAAGTCAAAATTATCTCCACTTTGATCAGCTACAGCATTAATATTGCTCAAACATAATTATGGTATTAGCAATAATCCCATAATATATAGGCTACAGGACACTAACAGAGGTCATTCTGCACAATGTGCAGTTTTGCTTTCAGTATTTCTGTCTCAAAGATTTATTGCATCAATGCTACTAAAAAAATGCTAATTAGCTTAGCATGTTGTTAGCGAGTACCTGGTAATGTTACAGGTATATAGAAGTATGTGCTAAGCTAAAGGAGCTTAGTATGCTTGTTTGGTTTGTTCAGTGGTTTAGGCTGCTTTCTACCACTGCTACATGCTGGTTACACTTGCTTACTTATGGCTGCTTAGCTTGGCTATATTAGTTTGCTTAGCCATGTCAGTCTTCATGTCTGTAAAGCCTTTTATATGTTTGTTGGTGGTGGTGAAGGTGTTTTAGTGCTTGGCAAGCAGAAGCCCAGCACACAATTCATCTTAGAGACTAATATTAGCCATATACTAGCCTCGTCCATAGACTAAATATAAAGATGGACAAACTCTGAGGGTCTGACCCTCACCATCTTGACATTGATTTTAAGCCCGAGCTGCACAGCTAGAAGATCCCCGGTTTGCGTCCCGGTTAGGACGCCTGGGATCTTTTTATGTGGAGTTTGCATGTTCTCCCTGTGCATGCGTGGGTTTTCACCAGCTACTCCGGCTTCCTCCCACAGTCCAAAAACATCCCAAGGTTAACTGATTATTGTAAATTGTCCGTAGGTGTGAATGAAAGTGTGCTTGGTTGTTTGTCTCTATGTGTAGCCCTGCAATAGGCTGGTGACCTGTCCAGGGTGTCCCTTGCCTTTGCTCGAGTCAGCTGGGATAGGCTCCAGCCCACCCGCAACCCCACAGAGGATTAAACGGTGTATAGATAATGGATGGATGGATTTTCAGCCTAATACAATTTGAATGGGTGATTTAGATAGAAATTCCCAATATAATTGTCATGAATGGGGAATTTACCCACAGAGACCAAAACCATTTTCATACCACACTGTACTCATGTTTATTTCTGCTGTAACGTGGTGTATTTTAACATGGGAGTCTATGGGGACTGACCTGCTTTTGGAGTCAGCCTCAAGTGGCCAATTGAGGAACTGCTGTTTTTGGCTCACGCTGACTTTGTTTTTCTCGCTTGGTCCTGAGGGCTGTTCTCTGTATTGTGCACCCCACTCACACTGTAGTAAAAAACATTATTTTTCTTCTGTGGCCCAGAAAGATTCATGCATGGAAAAGTGTCTCAGCAGGGGGGCTGCTAATTAGTGGCTGGGTAACTGAGTGGGCAGTTGTATTCAAGTGAAACTGCCTTTGAAGCAGATGTGGCCGGGCAATGTAGTGTAGCCCAAGCAGATACAGTGTAGATAGAAGGGCTGATTAAGCAGTCAAGTATCTACACTTTGCTTAGGAAAGGGTTCATTAGGTCAGAGTTAGTGTCACCAGGGTTCAGGGCCTAATGAGAAGTCAAAACATCATTTAACACTTAGCTTCCACCTGCATTTTAGCAAATTTCCCCACATGTGCAGATAAATAATTAACCTGATAATGCTTCTGTACTTTTTTGAGTGTGTGATATTTATTTGTAGCAAAATTATTTTACTTAGCTATCATCTGTTGATATCATATCAGAAGTACAATTTTGTTGATTTCTGTCTAATATTTATGTCTCTGCATACAGTGCATTTTTGTTTCGTCTGTTCACCGTGAAGATTCATGCTCACCTGTCCAGTGTAAGCGAAATCTAAAGCATGCTTCAGTCCAACGCTGGTCACTCCTTGTAGAGTCACTTCGTCTGCTTCGCTCTCCAACATGCACAAGCTGAACATGGCCTGACAACACACAGACAAAACAGGGAGGTAAAAAACAAACAAGCAAACTGGGAGCAAGCCACGGTGCACTGCATTAGAAAATAGACACAGGCATTGATGGTAAAATCCATTCAGCTTTGCTCCTCCAGTCCTTCATTGTTGACACTGCAGGCTCACAATATAATATCTGTAGGTTGTTTTAACAGACTGGGATGTATATGACCTGAAAAAAACAGCATCATAATTCATCAAAACCTGCCAGACACAACATCCTAGAACCTTCATGTATTGATTTGCCTGCCTTGGCCTCGGAGGTCAGCAGAAATAAATAGCACAATCAGTACTTTCTGCTATACCTCTCAGTCTTTCTCTCATGCAGTCAGGCACATACACAGTCACACGTGCGAACACCACCCTCCATGTGAAATCAAAGCCGCGGACGCAGCGTCTGCAGTCTGGACCCGCTGTGCGTGAGTCCAGCTTGCTGCTCGCTAATCAAAGCTATTGACCGGTGTCACATCATGACGGGATGACGGAGCCATTGATCAGGGCCAACCAGCAGAGCGCAGCAGTGTGGAGGGGAAAACACAGGAGGCTGATGGGTCAAATGTGGCCACGACGGAGATCACGTCTCGTACCTGTCATCTTAGAGACAGAGCAAGGTCTCATCTTACAGTCTGCGGTTTGTATTTTTCCGCTTGACTGTAATGGGACAAACAGCATAACCGTAAATTGCTTTTGAACAGTAATTGTAGCTGCTGTAGACAATTTCTTTCCCCACAGTTTCATTGCCTCAGGATGGTGATATAGCCAACTTGCAATTTTAAAGTATCTTTTTAATCACAGTAGCAGGGTGCAGCGCAGTCGCCCCACTCTATCTCTACTGAGAGACTGGTGTGTAACCACATTATAAGCCTCAGAAGCCCACAGGCTGGCCAGTTATCGCAGGCTTTTTCTGTCACGAAAGCGCCGTTCATTCCTTCCAAATCTCATCTAATTCTGCCTGATTCATAGCACACATGATCTTTTAACCAGGCACGACCCCTCTCCTTTGGCAAATGGCCCCCTGTACATTGTGAGCGGGTTAAGTGAGACAGGGTCAATTTGAGGCCATGTTGAGTTTTAACCAAGGCCTGTGTGCATCTCTCCTCAGAGCTCAGCCTTGTTGATTCTCCACTGCGCTAATTAAAAATCTACCGGTCCACCGAGCACAGGAGGGCCTGTGGCTCAACCTGAGGCGTGATGGTGGCTGAGCTGTGGTCAGTGTGTGCATGCGTGTCGAACAGGGAAAATTGGATAGAGACACAGGCAGAAAGTAAATGAAAGAATGCACGCAACAGAGATCGTCAACACTTTGCATGCTCGCTGTTGTGTTGTTGTGTTGTTTGCATGTGAATGGGTGGACTGAAGGAGAGACAGCACCCTGAGAGTGTTTTCCAGAGCTGCTCGCCTCCAGCATCGGCGCTCCTGACCTTGGTGGAGGAGCTGAGGGAGTGCTGGTGGTGACGGATGGCTCCTCTGAGTTGGGATATAGATCGAGCACAGAGACACATTGAGAGACACGCTCACTGCAGTCCTTTCACACGATGCTGCAGTGGGGGTGTAGCGCTGCAGTTAGCCTGACCTGTCGGCAAAATTTATGTGTTTCTGCTTGGTGTGATCATAACGGAGAGGACTCGTGACTTCCTAACGCACCCACTGAACTATGGCAGTACTCGATGGGACTGTTTCCACGTTTGAGAGAAAAATTAGGTTATTTTTCTCTGAAGTGAGGCTATACTTGTCATAGAAATTGTATTTTACACCAAATCCAGTGGTAGAATGTAAATATGCACATTTACTAAAGTGCTGCAATCAAGAACAGTGCGACGCTTTGCTTGAATGTTTCTATTTTACAGTGTAATACTAGGAAAGGTC
Source organism: Chromis chromis (assembly GCA_900302755.1). Taxonomy (NCBI): domain Eukaryota; kingdom Metazoa; phylum Chordata; class Actinopteri; family Pomacentridae; genus Chromis; species Chromis chromis. Next base: position 7,435 of record OMNN01103247.1, read on the forward strand.
GAGACGGGAAAATAGTTTTTTTATCACATTACAGACAAACCCTATGATCTATGCACAGAATCAACTACACGGAGCAGTAATTCATTGTTAAAGTGACACAATAATATGATATAAAGCAGTAAACCACCAAGGAAGACGTTTCCTGCTTAATCTCTATTTTTGCCATGTGTGTGCCCGGTAGAGTTGTCTTGTAAATGTTTCAGTTTTCATTAAGTGTTTTCAGTCTCAGCCTTCTTCTTCCCTGCCTTTGCACATTAGTACACCTTTTTGGCATGTGACCACCACCAGCTGCAAATCAATAGAATAGCGTGAAACTATTGGCAGGCACATGGATTGCACCACACACGTGCTTGCATCGTGCAGAAAGGGTCATCAACAATCACAGCTACTGTGATTTGGTTGCATTACTTATCGAATTTGTGCGGGGTTAAACGCTACTTGTGACTGGTTGCTAGTGGTAATTGATGCCTGTCAGGTTGGTGGTGGTGTGTGGAGAACAACATAGTATGGAAACAATGGTCTCACCACCTCTCTCTCTACGTAATGGGGTTTTCAGCTCTTTCTTTTCACACTATGTTTTATTTTGTGTTTTTTACACCGATCACTGTGCAATCTGAAAAACCACCCCTTGTGCCACCAAACACCTCAGACCCAAAGTGTTACATTGGATGTTGGCAGGTGTAGGTATAGGTGTAGGTGCATGGTGGATCGGGCTTGTCCTGGCGCATCCCATGGATGCTAGATCAGATTGCGATCTGGGGAGTTTTGGAGGTCAACATCTTCCTAAAGCCATTCTTGTGCAGTTTTTGCAACGTGGTAAGCTCATTATGCTGCCAGAAGAGGCTGCTGCCATGGTGAGAGTTGCTTTGTCTGCAAAAAGTATCATCCTGTCCTGAATGTGAGAACCTGCGGATGCCCAGCAGAATATTGCATTGTATTTGGATGCTCAGTGGTATTTGCTTTACTTGTCAATGGTTTTAATGTTGCAGCTGTCAAGTGTATATTCACAGAATGTTTTGTATATTTAGTAAAGAGTCCTTTGGGTCTCGTGGGAAGTGCTATATAAAATTAATAGTAGCACTGGCGTTTGTGCAGACCTGCTATGTGACTTTATTTTCTACTTTTATTTGTTGAGAACAAAAGAAGAGCCTTTTCATCATTCTTTGAAGTGGGGACGCTGGGACAAACTGTACAAAGTTTACAAGAGGTTTGTGTGAATGTGTTATGTAATTGTTTGTTGTCTAGTTTCACTGATTGCAGACATGCTCTCCTCCCAAACTTAAATACACTGTTAAACAGCTTTCACATGGCTGAACTAAACAAGTCCTGCATTAAAAACCAGAGTTGAGAAAAACATGTAATTGAAAGTATTAAAAAATTAAAGTACTCTTTCGGCAGAACAAATCAGTGTCAGTCTTTCACAATTATACATGATGTTTTCAATATGACAGCTGCATAAATACACTATATTGCCGAAAGTATTGGGACGTCTGCCTTTACACGCACATGAGCTTTAATGACATCCCATTCTTAATCCGTAGGGTTTAAGATGGAGTTGGCCCACCCTTTGCAGCTGTAACAGCCTCAACTCTTCTGGGAAAGCTTTCCACAAGGTTTAGGAGTGTGTTTATTGGAATTCTTCCAGAAGTGCATTTGTGAGGTCAGGCACTGATGTTGGACCAGAAGGCCTGGCTCTCAGTCTGCGCTCTAATTCATCCCAAAGGTGTTCTATTGGGTTGAGGTCAGGACTCTGTGCAGGAACAGTCAAGTTCCTCCACACCTAACTGGATCATCCTTTGTACACTGGTGTGCAGTCATGTTGGAACAGGAAGGGGCCATCCCCAAACTGTTCCCACAAAGTTGGGAACATGAAGTTGTCCAAAATGTCTTGGTTTGCTGAAGCATTAAGAGTTCCTTTCACTGGAACTAAGGGGCCAAGCCCAACCCCTGAAAAACAAGCCTACACCATAAAACTCCCTCCACCAAACTTTACACTTGGCACAATGCAGTCAGGCAAGTACCGTTCTCCTGGCAACCACCAAACCCAGACTCATCCATCAGATTGCCAGACAGAGAAGCGTGTCACCCCAGAGAACACATCTCCACTTCTCTACAGTCCAGTGCCGGCGTGCTTTACACCACTGCATCCGACGCTTTGCATGATGGAAATGGAATTGCAATGGAAACCCATTCCATGAAGCTCTGTACCACTGTTCTTGAGCTAGTCTGAAGGCCACACGAAGTCTGGAGGTCTGTAGCTATTGACTCTGCAGAAAGCTGGCGATTTCTGACCACTGTGCTCCTCAGCATCCGCTGACCCTGCTCTGGGATTTTACGTGGCCTACCACTTCGTGGCTGAGTTGCTGTTGTTCCCAATTGCTTCCACTTATAATACTAAATAAGAATATTTAGTATTGGGGAAATTTCATGAATAGACTTATTGCACAAGTGGCAACCTATCACGGTACCATGCTTGAATTCACTGAGCTCCTGAGAGCGCCCCATTTTTTGTTGTAGAAGCAGTCTGCATGCCTAGGTGCTGGATTTTATACACCTGTGGCCATGGAAGTGAATTAAATCAATTATCGGTGTCCCAATTCCCATTGGGTGTCCCAATACTTTTGGCAATA
>OMNN01103247.1:16118-34515 GCA_900302755.1 Chromis chromis
GACACCCTGGACAGGTCACCAGTCCATCACAGGGCCACACACAGGACAGACAACCAAGCACACTCTCATTCACACCTATGGACAATTTTAGAATCATCAATTAACCTCAGCATGTTTTTGGACTGTGGGAGGAAGCCGGAGTACCTGGTGAAAACCCACGCTGCACAGGGAGAACATGCAAACTCCACACAGAAAGATCCCAGACGTCCTAACCGGGACGCGAACCGGGGATCTTCTAGCTGTGAGGCGACGGTGCTAACCACTGAGCCACCGTGCAGCCCTGATATTGACATATTGGTTGATATTTTATTTATTAAAGGTATATTAAAATGGGATAATTATGGGCTCATTGTTTATTAACTTTTCAGCAATGTATTTCACAAACTTGTTCGTACGTTAGCATGAAGACACTGCTTGGCCTCACACCATCTGCTCAGCTGTGATACATACTCTGCTACATGTGCTGCAGACAATGGAGCTGCTCGGCTAGACTAATTATGCTATGACACCATTTCTACAATACTCCGAGCAACTTTTTCTGTATTTTGCTCCATTACGAAAGAGCTTTTAATATTGGCAGATATTAGACAACTTACACCGAGGCCTATGTATCTGTGATTGGCCAATATTCAAAAATAATATCAGCTGACCCATATATTAGTCAAGCTCTAGTTTCAAGCTTGAGGCCAACAGACTTTACCACAGTTCAAAAAGTCGTGGTCTACAGGCTCAGAGCAAGATGATATAATCAGGAGTTCTATTCCACAGTGTCAATACGCCTGTTTTTAAAAGCATGAATAGTGCTCCCTCTGTGTGGGTGGTTAACTGTCCTTGAAGTGTACAACTGCTTTAGAATTTAGGCCACTATCTTATAATAGCATCTTTCAACAGTGAACATTGTTGCATTTTAAAGTCATGGACATGCTGGTTTCAAAAAAGCGTGAATTCAATTTTTAAGTTAAAAAAAAAAGTAGACAGCCCAGTTTTGAATTAATCTAGAAATATTCTGCCGTGCCACAGAGCTCGATTCGTGTCCACCAACTATTAGAATATATAAATAAGCAACACAGTAGGACAGTAGCATGATGAAGTGATCAATGTGGACACTAGTTTATTTAAGTCAATCCTACATCCACTGTCCTGCTGCTGATATTAGATCCCAACAACCCAACAAAGACACATTTGTGGCCTGTTTATAAAGATATAGGAAGCATGTTTAATAGGAATGATTGAGCCATAGACAGGCTAAAGTTTTTAGTCTACCACCTCGTTGGTGATCTCTTCATGAAATCTGCAAACAACAATAAAAATAAAGAATAGCAACAGCTTAATCAATTAGATGGATTGTCCTTGTGTAACCTTGTCTACATCCAAACAGTAAATAGACTGAATGGATTGCCTGTTTGGAGAAAGCTAGCAAAGCCTGCACCCCGGGAACGCCTGTATTGAACAACATATTGATCCTATATAGATTCTCCTCAGGTTGAAAAAAGAATAGTGATCTAAGGCCTAAGTTAGTCGTCCCTTGTGTACATTCATCGAAACAGTCGGTGCGTATAATGTAACTGCTGCATAGGCATTATTTGCTGTTTTTGCCATGAGACGTGAGTGTGGATGTACAGTTTTGTCTGTGTGGTGTGACTGAGCCACCTACCTGAGGCTGGGTTCAGAAGGCATGCCCCTAGACAAAGGAAGAGAGGATGGAGGTGGAGGTGGGGGGGCGGCGCTGTGTAGCTCCTGAGGACTGTAGTCTCCTCGCTGGGAACATACATCAGCCTGATAGGACAGAACAGCACGTCAGCTTTACTCAGTCCATCCGTCCGACCCAGCCGCACTGTGACAACCTCCCGTGCGATGTGTGAAGGGATGCTACCACACGTCATGTCTAATGCTGACTTCTCCTTTTTTCTTTCTATGCTGTTGTTGACTTTGACCATTTCTAGTAGTTGTTGTTTCAGGGCCCTTTTCATGTAAAGCACAGGCACCATGACAGCTACAGGCAGGTAGACTTCAGAGAACAGAATAAACAAGCTCAGCACTTCTCCGAACAAGATGGGAGTCCAAATTACACCAAGTCCTTCTGGTGTAGCTACAACCTTGACATAATGTGCTACACACACCTAAATTTGATATTCCATACATACCGCACAAGAGGTCAGCAAGGTAGTTGGAAATCTAAGCTGCTCTCTGATTGAAAAACTACTCACTCACTGTACATTACTCCTAAATGCTGATTTTACAGAAGGGAGCCTGTATATATGCGGTTCACCTTAAGTGTAGGCAGGGCTGAGTGTACTACTGGCTGCTCTTGAGTGTAATCCCCGGCGAGATGTAGTGATCGATCTGTTCATGAGTGACCTTCAGATGCATGGCCACAAGGCAACTGCTACTGACTGATGAGGGAAAAGAAGGAGCTTATCCTGTGACACAGAGTCCGGCTCAGAACGGACCAACACATGCTGCACATATGTCAAATGTACATGGTGGTCTCAAGGAGGCGAATAAGTGGGAATCACCACTAGAGCCAAGTCTTTGATTGTCTGAAATAAATGTCCTCAATATAGTTCAGATTTTGAAGTTTTCATTGCATATGGCATCAAATTCAGCACATCACACCTTAGGATTTATTTTAATCTAATTGAGAGTTGAGCCTTAGAAAATAAAAAATAAAAAATAGGCGGATATATTTAGAATCTGATAATCACAACAAGTAGGCCATTGTTCCCTGCAAACCCCTGTAATCTCCTGACTGGAAAACCACCACGGTGTTAATGTTGCCTTTTTACGCACAAGACACAATTAGGATTTTACGCAGCAAACAGCGCGCAGGGGGAACTGAAGTGAGAGGAAGGAGGAGGAAGGTTTGGGTCGCCCGGATAAGCAGACACCATTAGTACATTAACTGTCACTTTCCCAATGCTCCCAGCTGTCAAAAAGGTCTCCTAGCAACAGGCCAGCGCCTCGGTCCACAAACTATGGGGACGCAGAAGAGAACAACCGCTCCTCGTACGAGCGGAATCATCCTGTTGCATCCAGCACGGCGCGTAACCGAGATAAAAATCCGCACCAAAATCCATTTAGGAATTTACAGTATTCATCCCCCTTGTATCTTAATGTGCCACGAGCTTACGCACCTCATATGAATGTGTTATGAGTCGGTCCCCGTCCCCTCTGGCGGCGCGGCTGTTACAAATGTCATTTGACGTCCGAGGTTGGTCTATTTTGCAGACGGAGGCAGAGAGCAGCAGCCAGCAGATGCGCTCAGTTATCAGCGACACTTTATTGGACACACTGTAGCACCTAAATTGTTACATTAAAACCCCGCCTCTCCACGACGGTCACATGAATATGGACACAGTCGGCGGAGAGCGCCTCCAGGTGGATAATTGTGACATGGCAAAGTGTATCATTGCCTGTGTGTTTACTACATACAGTAGAACAGGCGCCTGTAGGGACACCAGGGGTCCTCGTAGGATTTCCAGAGGGTGGCCAGCTTTAATTTGACTCCATCCTGCTCCACTGATGACAGATTCATAAAGAAAACACATCCCATAATGATTTACAGCATTATTATTTTGTTGTCTAATATTTATCTCAATATTTATTTATCTACTCCTGGATGCATCTATAGAATTAGTCGATTTCAGTCGATTTTTATCATGAGGCAATTTTTTTCCCCATTTTCTAGGCCTACATATATGTTTGGCTCCTGTAGCTCTCTCTAATCCTTTCATGACTGAGTTGACACATCTGTGACTTCCATCTAGTGGTATTTATGGAAACTACACCAGCATCCTCACTCCAAATAGTAAGTTAAAAAAAATAGTGAATGATGTTTAAATTAATACATTTAAATATTTATATATATCAATAAACCCTGAAAACAGTCATATGTCACGGGTTTTACATGCACAAAATGTTTCACATTGATTGTTTCATCCTTGAACTGCCATCTGCACAACTGCTGCGTTCAAGTACTCCTCGTCAATTCGGTTTTAGTGTTTGGTGCATTCAAGTGCTTTGGGGCTACTGGTTTGGTGAGACGAAACGTCAGTCTAAATGGTACAAACTTCTAGATCGGTTGCTTTCCAAGCGTGTTGTTCCAATACTTTCTCACAAAAGTACGCACATTTTAAGTTCTACTATGAACAAATATTATTTTAAAGACAATTTCTGTTTAATCTCTTATACATGTATATGTTTGGGTGTTTTACTAACATGCTATATCTTTTTTTTCGCTCCATTCCCTGCAGTCTATGATCATTCAAGTGTGTCTATAAGTAGAAAAAGCTGAATTTCCAACTGCACCTGAAAGCATCTTGAGTTCAGAGCAGCCGGACAAGAAAAGACGAAGGGACGCTTCTGGAGCTTATCGCAGGAAACACGCCACCGAATCCCGTACAGAACTGCTCCGACGGGTATCCATGTAGTCAACTTTTACACAAACTTCTGGGCATTTGGGGGTAAGTGTTTATCGCTCATATTTTAATTCCTTTATTTTGTTACTTTGTACTTTCTTTTACCGAAGTTGTTTCGGGCCCCTTTCCCCTGGCAGCGACCGAGGCAGGGATGTTGACTGAACTCTCTCCCGACAGTTGGCGTCTAATTTACGGGAAAACGGTTTTCCCTGCAGGCGGTGGAGCAACATATACTTAAAAGTACTTAGCTAAAAGATAAGATAAGAAACAAAGGTATAAACGTAACTCATTAACTCTGTTTTTACTCACCTGTACATTTGTGCTTGTTGTGTCGAAGTGGCCGTGTCGGTACGTGTGAAATGTTTACTTTGGTAACTTTTGTTGTCTTTTAATCACTGCTAATATGCTACTTAAAGGTTCATGCTAATAAGCAACTGAAATAGCTTTTTACACCATAAACTTTGTTCGTGCAGCACTAGGAACTTACACAGCTACACACTGCACTGTGGAGATTCCTGAACTGTCCATATAAACAGTGATAATAATAAACTCTCACCACCAGTGATAAAAACCAACATAATTATGAGGCATTCAAGCACTTAAATAAACCACATATCTTTTTACTTTTTAAGGACAATACCTGTATATAAACTACTTTAAATACTTCCTAATGTATAATATGAGCAGAAGTTATATCAAATATGTAAATATATATCTATATATTCTATATGGCCCCTGTGAAATCACCATCAGTAACTGTAAACCTACTGATTTCCTATATGCTTATTATTACTTGTATTTTTACACAGTACTAACACTTTTTAATACTCTGTTTTTAATTTGAATACCAGCAATTTTGCACCTTTATTGTAAATACCAGCAATTTTGGCACCTTATTTCTTCAAGCAGCATGATTTGCACTTTAATTGCACGTTCTTTTGTGCATTGGTTTACTTATTTTCTTGATTGCAACATGTGTGAGCTACTAGATTCCGCAAGGGCATGAATAAAGTATCTATCTATCTATCTATCTATCTATCTATCTATCTATCTATCTATCTATCTATCTATCTATCTATCTATCTATCTATCTACTTTGCTTCTGTTCAAAGCAAACTATCAGTGGGAAGCTATTACTTTCTGTCAGGCGTTCAGGAATCTTGGTTCCTTCTAATGTGTGTAACCCTGACACTTCAACGTGAAATTTAATGTGCATCAACAAGCTGAGACTCATTCTACTGAATCAGCGTGGATTCCACCACCTTGTGTAAATGCATGCACTCACAGGGATTGACTGGATTTTGCTCCCTTAATTCCACGTGACTGGTGTGTCTTTAAACCGTGCTTCCAAACCTCTACCCTGAGGACCTCAAGGGACCCGTAGGGGTGCACTGAAATAATGAGGAGTAGTTACATTTCATTGTTAAGGTGATGGAACAATGCATGACAGGCTGTTTTAATGACAGAGCTTCAGTGTATCTCCACTCTGCAGTTCTGTAGTAAATGTGGTAATAACCAGCTACAATGATAGTCCCATTTTATTCTCCTTCCCAAGACAAATTTTGTTGAAAAATGGGTTGTGATCTAAAACAGACAATTCTTTGTGTGGCAGAAAAACCCAATTAACTATAACTACATTCATTTCAGGGATGTGGGATTCCTATCTGAGGCCCAGAGGCACATGCTGACCAATGAGGAGAAAGCTTTACCTGCTACAACGCCCACCAGCTTCACTGAGATGTCCCCAGGGGAACTGATACGTGGATGACAGTGTGAGCCAGGGGAATTCAGCACTGGGGCCAAGATATCCTCACACAGAGCCAAAAAGAAACCTGTTCTAGTTCACTCAAAAAAACATCGACTCACTCCCAGTCAGCCGTTGCCATGCTGATGCCAGGACCACTGTGGGTGTGCCTGATTCTGATATGGGTGAGAAGCTGCAGTTCCCACAGTCTGTTTACCTGCGAGCCTATCAGAGTGCATCGATGTTTGGGGATGCCCTACAACATGACCTTCTTTCCCAACATGTTGGAGCACTATGATCAGGATATTGCAGCCAGTAATATGGAGGTGAGTCCTACATCACATATTTTATAACCTTACACATACATTAACCAGTCAAGATGCATATATTTGAAGTTCAAATGCATATTTTATTTATTGTTTACATAATGTTTTTAGCAATCAGTTCTTAATGTCAGGGCCCAATGTGTTACAGATTTATTCTAACTGTTTTGTTGTGGCATTGGGTGAGCTAGTCATACAACATAAATGCTTTGGGTGTGAACAGTATTTGACTAAATGCCAAAAACTGTTTAAACTCACATTATAATATTTATTATGTTAATAAAGTCTGAAAAAAATGAGATGCCTGAGGCAGAATTAGCTGGAAGTTTGTATTGCACTAATACAGGATATACCTGTACTAAAGATTAAGCTACAGGACTTAACAGCTGCTGAGCTAACTGAAACATCCTCATAGCCTGGGTTTCCATGGAGTCTTATATTGAATATAATAGAACAAAAGCTTTCTGGGTATAAATAAAAAATATTCCTTGGGTCACATTTTTAGATAATGAATATCATCTTTAAATAATTGCCATTATTAGTGCTACTATTAGTGCTGTTAATGGCTAGAATTGACAGTGTCTGTCAGCCGTTATTGATGCGCATATTGACTGAATCATAATTAGCATTTTGTAATGGACATCAACAGGCTCACAATATGTAGCAGCCACAGTCTGTCCACACATCAGGCCTGATGGTCATGGAGCACTATCTCGTCAGTAAACTGTTAACATTATATTGTTTTCATGTTTACTACTATCAATCTGTACACCTATCCTGAATTCTCAGCTACAGTAGAGGCTATTTAAAAAATGTACATCATTCCTACAATAAGTCACTTACGGTCTTCCTGGTGCAGATACACATTAAGGATCCATTGATGGGAAAAGCAAATTAAGAAAGAACATATTTATGGCAACAGCCTGTGGTATAAAGTAGTAGTGACTCATGAAGTTGGTAGTGTAATTTGAATTGTGGGAAATAAAAATGATTTGCAGTATAGATGCGTCTATCAACAATTGAGGATGTGCTTGCAAAAGGGTGGAGAAGAAAAACAGTTTCCACAATGTTATGAAAGCTTATGTAAGGACATTTTCACCATGTCACACACAGTTTCACCTCTAGCCAGTGAAAGGTATACAATACAAGGATGTGTGTCACAGTGACACACATCTGTGCATAGCAGACATTTTTTAAAACCAAACTCCACCTTTGACAGGTATCTCTGAGCTTTGGCCAGCTAACATGACACATTCCAATGAGAAAGTAGCAATCGAGTAGCAATGATAATGCTATTAACACAGACCACACTAAGTAGGTCCACGAATAGAGAGAAATGATCCGTTTGTGTCTAAAATATCAGCTTACAGAAGAGTGTTAAAAGCAGCAGGTCCCTTCACACATTTAGCATTGTCATTAAAAAAACAACAACAACATTGGCATGCTGTTAGCCTGCAGCAGAAGTTAACAGAACTGCTGTGCTCATTCTGGTTATAATATTTGGAAATCCGTCTCTTTTCTTAAAATGTGGCAGACTCTGGAAATATGCCAGATATGTTACATTTATTTTTTTAAATCATATTAGAGATGCTGGCTGCACAGTGGCTCTGTTGTTAGCACCGTCGCCTCACAGCTAGAAGATCCCTGAGCCTGGGATCTTTCTGTGTGGAGTTTGCATGTTCTCCCTGTGCAGCGTGGGTTTTCACCAGGTACTCCAGCTTCCTCCCACAGTCCAAAAACATGCTGAGGTTAATTGATTATTCTAAATTGTCCGTAGGTGTGAATGAGAGTGTGACAAATGTGTTCATATAAGAGTTAACCAGGTGGCCTCACAGGGTCATGAATAGAGATTGTGATATTGCGGCTATCACCATTTCCCAAACTGAAACTCTAAATGCATTCCAAGTACAGAGCCTGACAAATATCAGCAATATTCATGTGACAGCTTTGAACACACATTAAGTGTATTAACAGTCTTAATCATAAAATCAATGGCTCTGACCAGACCACTGGAGTTAACAGCTGATTCTGTACTCTGAGCTAACAAGCAGGTTTCCCTCTTGAGATAATGAACATTTTCCAGTTACTACTTTTGCAGTTTGTTGTTGATCTTCTCACAAGTTCTCAGTAATTTAGGTTGTCTTCTGATTATATTATATTATATGTGTTTTTGTTTTTGTCGGTGCATGATGTGTGTCATGTTCTGATTACCACCTGAATGCCTGAAATGAGTCTACGGAGACATGTAAGATGTAAGCTCCTAATTGGCCTTGACATTGACTGCTTGTTTTACTCGTGATGTCTCATTTGTCATATAAAAAACACCATTTAGACAAGTTAACAAGATTTAAAAACTAGATTTTTTAATAACCAAATGAAAGCACTTCCTATTGTTATGCGTGTGTCAGTAAATGTCATCGACCAATATACCACCAGACTTCTTGATCTTTCAGATATCTATATCAACATTGGCCTCACATATCCAGTGTCTAACCAGGTTAGAACCATGATGCAAAAAGAAAAATGTAGTGGCTAAACATTTGTGAAGTTTACAGAAATGTGTGTGCTTGTAAAAGAAAAAAAAGCCTTTTGAACAGTATTTAATACATGCAAGTGAAATCCTAATATATCCATTTTCACTGCCCAAATAGAAGTTAAAATGTTTCTAATTGTATTGTATTATATTTTGTCTAAAATTGCACAGAGGAAAGATAAATTGTTCCCTGATGTCAGCTACAAAAGGCAGATACTGGAAACTTAATAATCTAGTCCTGTAGTCATATTTTATGTCGTTTTATGTACGTTTATTTTTTTCAGGCCTGAGAAAGTTATTGTGTGACTTTGTATATTGCAAGACTTGTTGCTGTGACCTGACAGCCTGGCAGTTTGCCAGAATCACCAAATCAGGACCCATGAAAGACAGCTAACGCTAGCTAGTGAGCTCATTAGCCTAGCTTTTTGAACAGATTAAAGACATGATTGGTCCTTACTAGGGGTGGGAATCACAGGGTACCACACGATACGATACCAATACATGGCACAGAATATCGATACTATCGCGATACATCGATAATCAATATATTGCATGACAGTCGCATAATTGTACATCATGTACTGAATGGCGTGGAAGGAAGACACTTGAGTCAGAGTGTTCGTCTTCAATGCCCCCTCACAGGTGCTTTTATTTGCACCCACAGTAGCTTGCCAATAAATAAACAGTGGCAGGTAGCCATCAACCCCGCTACCCTTCTCACTCATGGTAGCAAAACGTTAATAAAACCCTGAACTCCCATAATGCATTGCAGCACAACAGTCCCGTACTAGCGACCGGCTGTGCGATCGCTACAATATCTATAACTGAAAAATACAATGTTTATGGTGTTGCCTGTGTACTTTACTTTTGGGAGGCAGTTCTTGCATATGGCATAGTCTTTGTCCAGCTTGCTTGTTCCCTCAATGTTGCCAAAGCCCAAATGGGTCCACACTTTGGACTTAAACGTGGATGGGGCATCCCTTACGGTAGCGTTGCTGTGCTCCATTATACCTGTACAAACTCTTCTTGGGCCAATTCATTTCTGCTCAAATCTCCCTCATTCATATGATAAACGCCACCATGTGGAGTCATTAAGTAGTGATGCTGGAGAAATGGCAGCTGGCAGAGGAATCTGGCAGGGTTTAGAGCGTCTCATTACGCCTTATTATATTAATTAAAGTATCCATATTTGGCGCCAGCGTATTGATACTCATATCGCACGAGGATGGACGACGATATATCACTGTATCGATATTTTGTCCCATCCCTAGTCCCTACAATTATAAAATGAAAAATTTGCTTGTTGAAAATGACAGACTGTCTTATATCAGCATTTGTAGGCTATATAGAGCAATGACATGCTACAGTCAGTAATACACCACAAAAGTTGACAGCCTCTCTGGCTCTCATATGACACTCAGCTGCTGCTCTGGGAAGTGTGTGCTCTGAGATGCAATGGAAATTGGAACATTGTTTGACCTCATCAAGCAATTTTGTCTTTTTTGAAACAATGGGATGACATCCACAACAGCTGCAGTGTCCTCATAGTTTATATTACATTACATAAAACCTGGGAGAATTCAAATCTCAGTTTGACCTAAAGGTTTTCTGTTCCGACTAATAGTCATTTCTCTCCATACAAATCTTATCAGCTTTAGCTAAATATAATAATCAATACAAAGTATTAGATGATGTAAGTGATTTTTTAAAAGTTATCTGCAGATTCTTTATGATGTCATACTAATAAAACCTAAGTATACGATGGCTACAACACTTTGTCTAATGTGCCTTCAGTCCACGTGTTGTCTTGTGTCCCTCCTCAGCAATGCACTCTGTTCCTCCAGTAGTGGCATCCTGTGTCCTGGCATTCCTGAGGGCCAGGGTTTGGGTTACTCACATTTGGTGTCAGCGTGTTAAGCATGGACAGTGATCTGTTGAAGGAGTCTTTTGTGTGGCATTTGGCAAAGGTATAGGCTTCTTATTTCACAGCAACCTTGGCCACGGGCAACTTCATCGACTTTGTTGTGAAGAGCCTTTGATATCTGGAGGAAGGGGAGGGACACACCCAGTCACACACAAAGCCTACCGTGCATACCACAATGAGTATTCTCTCTCTCTGTTAATCACTCACTCATTTCCCCCGGTACACGGTCTTACCTCCGCTGTCCTGTCTCCCAGGTGACAATCTTGTACTCTCGGGGCTACATTCAATATTACATACTGAGCATAGCGCTCTTTGAAAGTGTGCAGTGATTTATCACAAAGCCCTGATGCTGGATTCAGGCAGACTTTATTCTCGGCTCAGTCCAGCCTATCAGTAGGATTTTCCGGAGGAGGGCTAACCTTTTTCCGCCCTTGGTCCCAGATTCCAACTGTGTTTGCCAGCTTTTGAAACAGAAAAGTTTGAAGTGTTAGAATACAAAGAGAATGGAAAGACTAATTGACAAACTAACGGACAGCGAACACTTGAGGGTCTTAAAAGTTTGAGTTAAACTTTGAAAAGTGAGAGCCTAGTCATTTTTTCAGATCATTTAATCCTTAAAGTACTTTGCTATGAAATTCTCTGCGTAGGATTTTTGCCTTAATAGCAAATCAGCTCGACTTCTACAGCTGATCCCGGGTGAAGGTTTCTGAAATGAGGGCAGTTTTTACGGTAACTGCTGTAAAGCTAATAAAGGTCAGATTGTTGAGCCACGAGGAGCTCGGAGTCCAGGACCTCCACGGGAGAGAAACAAGGACGCTTACTGTCAGAGGGGGCAAGCCCAGGCCCCAGAGATGTGGGCCTACTGCCAGACTGGATCTCAGGAGGAAGAAGAGGAGAGGAAACATTGAATGGCGGACTGTGCTCGTGTGTATGTTTGTGTTTTTTCTACAAATATGAGCAGTTTAGACTGACGGTCGTCTTTCTAATTAGGAAGTTAGATGATGGTTTTTGAAGTTGAAACCAAAAGTAGTCTAAACCATCAACCTATTGTGTGTTTGTAGATATTGAGGGGCTCATACAGGGAGACTTTGTGTAAGTTAAAATGTTCTTGTACCATGTGTTTACAATCCAAATAGTGTACTGTTATTTGAAGTTAAATGAATTACACAAAAAATAACAAGGGCAATGTCTGGATTCAGTTACCTAGAATGAAGATGTCTTCAGTTTTGTGCTGCTGATAAATTCCCACATACCCTAGCTCCTCAGCAACCTACATATGAACAGCTCTGTGCATTCTTGGCCTGTCGCTGTGTGTTTCCAAATGTCCGTGCGCTCATTTCCTGCAACCTACACTGGCCCCTCCTCCCCCTTTCAATGCTTAAGCTCTTGACCAGCGTGTTGAAACAGAGGAATATGGTTTCCAACTAGTGAATGGGCAGCTTTGTGTGATGCTTTAGGGCACTGCAGTTTAACAAAATGAAGTTAAGACTGCATAGAGCAGTGTTTCTCCACCCTTTTGACTTGTGACCTTTTAAATAAGGCAAAATTGACTTGTAACCCATCACCAGCTTTGTTCTATACAAATATTTTTTCGAAAAATAAAAAGATAAAGTTATCCATATGCTGCCAGAAAAGCAAAGGCATGACAAACAGTTAAAAATTAATCTGATTTTGTGTCGGTGTGTTTTCTGCTGACTTTGTTACCTTGTTAATCATTTTGCAAACCTGCAGCTCCATTTCTGACCTCAGCAGTCCACACACTGAAATGTTTGGTTACATAGACTTCACACGCAAATCATAAGGGACAAATCAAACCATTTGTATATCTGTGTTCCAGCTGTGGGTTGCAGAGTCAATGTTTAATACCAACTAATCCACAAAGTGTTATGGCCACAACCTCAGTGTAGAAGAAGAGCAGCATGGAACAGTGCATTCTTTTGGAAAT
This sequence comes from Chromis chromis, assembly GCA_900302755.1. Classification (NCBI taxonomy): domain Eukaryota; kingdom Metazoa; phylum Chordata; class Actinopteri; family Pomacentridae; genus Chromis; species Chromis chromis. The sequence continues at coordinate 29,006 of OMNN01103247.1, forward strand.
ACTGGATTAATCACCTCAGGCAGACTGTAAATATCTGTAACATCAGTCAAATTTATTGGAAACATCTTCAAAGATAATCCACAGCTGGAAAACAGTCAAAAATGGAATTTACAAGGTTTTTTCTGGATCAGGATGAGCCTTTGGGGCCTGACTATGCACGACAGTAAGCATGATCGGTCTGCATACAGCAACAGTCATGACTCAGAAATCTATGCATTTTAATTCCTGACCATTTGATAAGCAAAAATGTCAATTGTCCTGGTTGAAAGATATTTTTTATTCTCAATTCATATCATTTTAGTGACAGATCTGGTTTAGATATAGCCTGCTGCAAAGGTTTGTTTAGGGAGTACTATATAAACAAATTAGCAGTAACATTGGTTTTGATGTCACAAACATGGATATGAACCCTTCAGATGTATACGTTTTTGCACACTACTCAGGTAAGGACATTTGTATCTGAATTTTGTGGGTGTGACATTCATAAATAGCACCCTAACAAGGTCATGTATGTTCACGTAACTTCACTCAAGCAGACACTGCAACCACAGCTCTCGTAGTGGCAGATTGATTTTGAATCTAATGTCACTTATCTTTCCAATTCCAGCCATTCATGCCCCTGATAAACCTGCACTGCTCTCCAGACGTCCACCACTTCCTTTGCCAAGCCTTTTTCCCAGTGTGCACCGAAGAGAACAACGTGTTCCGTCCATGCAGAGAGGAGTGCGAAGCCGTTCTGTCCGACTGCGAGAAAACTATCCGTATCTTTGGTATCACCTGGCCTCCTGAGCTACAGTGTGACAAGTAAGAAAACATCAACAAACAATCCAGAAGATCATTACACATAACTCCTCACGGCTGTACAGTGTAGCAAGATTAAAGTCAGGGTTTTTAGTGTCACAAAGGTGCCTCTCTTTTAATCTGGCTAGATCACCATGTTAACTCATGCTGTGAAGCTAACGTGCTACGCTCAGAGCTTTGGGTTTAAATCGGCTGTAAGAAGAGCCTCCCTTTCACTAATTGGTTTAGTTTCCTGACAGTTCCCAGTAAGCGATACAGATTCTCAGCTGATGGAATACATTTCTGCAAACCTGTTGAACTGTACGTTGCTAATTCCACAAAGCAGTGTAGTTACAGTATAACACACTGTATGCGTGGCTTTGTCGCAGGAACCTACATGTAGTCAGTTGGTGATGAACAAAATGCATAAATATTTTCTTATACTTGGTTCTGATTTGCTGTCAAGTTTATTTACCCTGCTGGTTCTGCAACTACTAGAACACAGATTAGAAAATTGATTAGTCTATTGGTATTTATTACAGAGGCTATACAATCAATAATATTAATTGGACTCTGATTAGACGAAAAGCTAAAGTGATGTGCTGATTTATGGGACAGACCTAAATGCACCCCAATACAATATCATGTTTAAAAGTAAGAAGTTTAAAGATTTAATGTGCAGCTGTCACAAAATAAGCGGCTGCATTGATTGATGAAATAAATACATTATTTCCTACCAGCATTCCTTTCTTGCATCGCACTAGTAGCGTTTTTACTGTCATAATTTTTTTCCTAATAGCTCTCTGTTCTAACAACCTGTTTGCTGAAGTAGGCAGCACACCATTAGTCCATTTTGTGCAGAAGAAGAGTCACTGACGTGTTATACGCCCCCTTTTATCTGAACATGCAGAGTATCTCAAGCAGAAAGCATGGGCTAACAAAGAAGGTTGATAACCATCGTCATGATACCACAAAGGAAGCCTGGCTGTTTTGAATTTGCTTTGTGGTACAGAACTCTGATCAATCCATTTTCCTGTTATTGTCTTTATCCTCTAGGCTGGAGCCATGTGGCTTATCTTATGGTTCTATGATTCCTCCAACCACTCCTGTGATCTCAGCAGTTAAGAGAGACCTTGGGTTCTGGTGCCCACTGCAGCTAAAGACCAAGCCTGGACATGGCTCATCATTCCTGGGTGCCCAGGACTGTGCTCCACCTTGCTCCAACATGTACTTCAAACCCCATGACATTGAATTTGCCAAGAGCTTCATTGGCGTGTGTTCCATCATCTGCCTGGTTGCTACGCTCTTCACCTTCTCCACTTTCCTGATTGATGTCAAGCGTTTCCGCTACCCAGAGCGCCCCATAATCTTCTACTCCGTCTGCTACAGCTTGGTCTCGCTCATATACTTTATAGGTTTCCTGTTGGGGAACAATGCAGCCTGCATCAAAGCGACTCATCCTTCCAGTGTGGACACGGTGGTGCTGGGCTCTCAGAGCAAAGGCTGCACTCTACTTTTTATGCTTCTCTACTTCTTCTCTATCGCTGGTATTGTCTGGTGGGTCATACTCACCATCACGTGGTTCCTGGCAGCTGGACCCAAGTGGAGCTGTGAGGCTATTGAGAAGAAAGCGGTAAGGTTCTGAAGAATTAAAAGTCATTACTGTTGCAAATAGCGAGAGAATACAGCAATAAAACAGTAGAACATATGTTTAAAATAGACAGATGCAAGCAATTACCAGCCAGGACTATAGTACATACTGCTGACGGTATTGTTCTTTGTCTGTTTTGCCTTTAGGTGTGGTTCCACTCTGCTGCCTGGGGTATCCCCGGCGCACTAACTGTCATGCTGCTGGCCCTGAACAAGGTTGAAGGAGACAACATCAGTGGAGTTTGCTTTGTGGGGCTCTACGACCTGGACGCACTGCGCTACTTTGTTATTGCTCCATTGTGTGTCGGCGTCATAGTCGGCCTCTTCCTCATTCTGGCAGGTATCGTTTCTCTCAACCACGTTCGGCAGGTCATTCAGCACGACGAGCGCAACCAGGAGAAGCTGAAGAAGTTCATGATCCGCATCGGTGTGTTCAGCTGCCTCTACTTGGTCCCGCTGGTCACCCTGTTAGCCTGCTATACCTACGAACAGAGTCAACGCAGCACCTGGGAGAACACCTGGATCAACGACCGCTGTCAGGAGTACAGCATCCCCTGCTCCTACAAGGTAGCTGCGGCTCACTGAGCAAACTTACAAACCGTTTTCTTGCTAGTTCCACACAATCACTGATTTGGCGGAAAGGATTTATTGAAAGTCTATGGCTTATTACGGCTGACTAGATTAGAGCACATGGCTAGTAGACGCATATGATTTATAAAATGAGACCAGCCGCTAATATGCGCAAAGTACAACAGAACAGAACAATTGCTTAGCTTTCAATATACAAAAACTATAAGACAAAGCTCAACACTGGGGTATGAGATTAATAGGGAAAATTAAGATAATAGACAACCTGCTCAACTTGAACACTATATGGAAATTAACATTGTATTGCTTTTCAATACATATTTTAATTTTGACATCACACCAAAAATGTAATGCATCATACAGCTACTGAGTGCTGCAATACACTGAAAACTAGCAGTACCTGATGCTTTAACCCTTTAAGACCTGAGCTTCAAAATGTCCGCCTGTTTTTTTTTTTCTTATTTTGATTACAAAAGAGTCAGAAAATGTCCTGTGAGTGCTGGTGCCCATTTTTTCAGAAGAAACTTTCAATATCTGGCAGTTATTTACGATTTACTGCCTATTATAAGAGTTACGGTAATTTTACGGTAATTTCATCCAGCAGATTCCTGGCGGGGCACGGATGAAATTACCATAATGACACCATATTGATGCCCTGGGGCGAGGGAAGTCCGGGCATCTGTGCTTAGACTGCTGCCTCCGCCCCTTGCAGTACAATTAAATCCATCATTAATAAATGGAAGGAATATGTAGACGTGTAAATCTGCCCCAGAGCAGAGACAGTGCAATAATAAGACTAGTGAGAGTGGCCACCAAGACAGCTATGACTCCCCTGAAGGAGCTTCTGTATAGCAGCATTAACCTTCTTGCTTCCTGTGTGCCTCCAGGGAAGGTGTACGTCCACTGCAGAGAAGGCTACAGCCGCTCCCCCACCATGGTCGTCGCTTACCTCATGCTGCGCCACAAGATGGACGCCCGGCTGGCGGTCGCCACGGTCCGGCACAAGAGGGAGATCGGCCCGAACGACGGCTTCCTCCGCCAGCTGTGCCAACTGAACGAGAAGCTGGCGAAGGAGGGCAAGCTGAACGGGGAGGTGGGCAAACTAAAGACCAAATGAGAGGCAGGAAGAGACTCTCCGAACCTCCCCCATCATGCCTTTTCACGGGCTGCTCTCGGGAGACCAAACCAGCACCCATCCGACACACCCAGGGGTATCTGAAACACAAACATACATGCATTGATCTGTGTAGATAATCCTGCCTCATGTACACTCTCACACTCATGTACATGTTTCCTTTTTAGTCTTCTCACTGCTGTCCTACGAAAGAGTGTGATCTCAAAATACTTAAAAAAAAAACACCCCTTTTTATAACACGTCGCTCGAAAAAAACAAATTTCTTTCGAGCCACTTTTAAAGCATTCCTTCGATTCCCCCGCGAGGTAAGAAGGCGAAAACCCTTGATTTTTAGAGATTTTTCCTCACAAAGTTGTAGAAAAACAAAAAGGTGATAGCACAATCATTCCATAGTTTTCCACTGCCGGGAATGTCAGTGAGGAGTGATCCGTAGATTCCAAACAAACTCCTAAATATCGATGGCCACACATTGATGCAACAAAGACGCGAGTGAGTGGATGGATGGAGGAGGAGGAGGAGAGTCCCAAACATTCCATGAAAACTGGAAAAAGACGCCCAGATATTATTCTGTTCCTTCTTCTTCTGCCCGTAGTGGCGGATGTTTAATGCACAAAACGACTCCAAAAGCTGGAGCTCTGCGTAGCATCTCAGCTCTCTGGCCTCTAGTTTGACGGCGTGAAATTTATCGGTTGTTGACACGAGAGCGAGAGCGGCGGCAAAAGGTAGAGCTAATTAAAAATAACGAGCCACGCTGGTTGTTGGTGTAGCGGCCCCCGTATTTAGCAGCAGATATGACGGATGTCGGACAGTCGGCCTCCACAGGACAGTAATCTGAGGGATGTCGACTTAAACAGAAGGAAATGTTTCTCCTGCAGTTCCTTCTGCTTGAAATAAACATTCATGTGACGTTGTTTTAATTTACTATAATAGAAGCAGCTGCAGATTAATGTGTGTTTTACTCACATTAATAACCTGAAGGTTGTTTTCCTGTTTTCTTTAACCCTTTAAGACCTGAGCCTCAAAATGTCCGCCTGGTCTTTTTTTCTTATTCTGATTACAAAAAGGTAAAAAAATGTCCTGTGAGTGCTGGTGCCCATTTTTTAAGAAGAAACTTTCAATATCTGGCAGTTATTTACGATCTTCTGCCTGTTATCAGAGTGTAATAAAGGTTAAAATGACGTTGCACTTTACAGCCAATATAGTGTCATTATGGTAATATAATTAGTATACGAATGAAATTACCGTAATGACACTATATTGGCTGTAAAGCGCAACAACGTTCTAGTGAGCAGCCCTATAGGGAACCAAAAAAAAGGTCAAATCTTGCTGCAAAGTTAAAATGAAACTAAAACTAGAA
>OMNN01103252.1:16772-33148 GCA_900302755.1 Chromis chromis
GTGGGGTGGTAGAACAAACTGTTACAGATAAAGAGGTAACTTTCTCCATTGCAGTGTTGCAGCAGGATTTTCATTTTTAGACAAGGACAGAGTCAAGGACACGCAGTAGAAAGGGTGGCTTTGCTCTAAGACACAAGGCAAATGTGTCTTAGAGCAGCATTTGTTTCAAATGCTGCCTTCTGTCACATGTGTGTGTGTGCGCCAGAAAAAAGCAGGCGTGTACACCCCACCAGTGATAGGAAATGAAAACGTGGAAGAAATATGGGAGGGAAACGGAGAATGAAGATGAGAAAGATGGAACAAGAGATAGAGAGAGTCTGGAAGTGGATGGGAGGAAATAGAGCGTGAAAGCGAACCGTGGCAGAGACAGGAGAAAAAGGGAGAAGACAGGGGCAGTCCTGCACGTCTAAAAGAAGGGTGTGCCTTAGAACAGAAGGGGCGCATCACTTTCATCTATCATGCTTTTCTATCTATGTCCTAACACAACAAAGATGGAGAATAGGGGCTGTGGAGAGGGAGCGAGGGAGTGTGTCTTTCATCTGTCCATTTAGGTCTTGGCACAGTTCAAAAGGTGCATTGATCTGGGAGCCCTGCCTCCCCATCATTTCTGTTCACTCACACACATGTTTGGGTTTATGTATGTACACACAGAGGCATGACATGAACACAGGCGTGGGGCGGGGCTGCTTGTCTGGACAGCTAGAGGGGGAAAAGAAGAAGAGCACTGCAATGGCGTCAACCCTTTCCCCTTTAATACATTCATGGTGGCGAGTAAATAGACAAAAAGTGTGTGCAGGTGTTTCGGGGTTGTGGGTGGGAGACGAATACTGACTGAGGAGAGGTTTGTGCTTTGAGGAAAAGGGCTTCAGGAGGTTTCCTGGTACTATAGGGGCGGTAAGGACTTATTTCTGGTTACAAAGAAAAAGGGTGAGAGAGGTGGGGTGAGGTCAAAAAAAGAAAAGAAAAGAAGAGCACTATGTCATGCTGATCCTCTTCCCGCAATCCCTTGGTTATCAATCGCTCTTCCTCATTTTCCCCGCCCTGCTAGGGAAAGGCATAAATCATCCCGGAGAGAAGCATTACAGGGCAAAAACACCAGGCAGCCAGTGAATGACTAAAGTGCACACAAACAGACGCATACAGACACATCTATCTATCCTGTGCATATTCTCCAATGGGATCATCCCACATACATGCCACCCTGATCCATTTCTGATAAAAACACAGCCCTCCCCACCTGCAGCGTGTGTGTGTGTGTGTGTGTGTGTGTGTCATCGAAGCAGTGGGTTGAAACTATAAACTCAAGGTCTCTGCAGGGAAGGGAAGGACCTGCTACAGTGGTTATGGTATGTTGTTGCCACAATGTGTGTGGCGGGTGAGTGACCTCTCTCCCTGTTTTGCGTCATAGCAGAATGAAGAACACAATGCATGCACTATTCAACATCCACAGCCATTCACTAATCACTGGGCAAAACATATATCCCTACGGTCATGGATACACACAAACCAACACATCCGAGACATAAAGAGACCCTGCTGATGGACACCCACATACTGACAAGCACGCATTCTCGGGTTGTGGCATTTGCAAATTCAAAGATACTTGAGCAGCACACACATGCATCTTTCATACCATCATATTTAAATGCACCACTGCACCCTGAGCATGTTGACTGTGCAGAGTGCAGACTGCACACATGGGCACGGTGTGAACTGTAGGTGAATGCACACACGCGCACACAAACACACTCAAACAAATGTTCACCTCATCCCAGCAGCTGCCCAGAGAGAAAAAGCCCCAACAAGCAAGCCAGGAAAGACCCCACCAGCTTTTCCCTTCCTATAAGCAGCTGCTGTCACCCTGCCTTTGGAGAAACCACACAACAGCACCCCAAATCTGAACCAGAACCTCCCTGCTGCTGCAAGGACCAAGCCAGGTGTGTCACGTCAGGCAAGACAATTTGTCACTCACCACTCCATTTCCAGCGCATGCAATCTGGTCCAGGTCCAGAATAGCTGACATGTTTTTCCCACACAGGAGAGGAGTGTGTTATGCTATGTGCGAGTGTGTGCTGGGAAGCTTTGAAGATCTCCAAAGGAGGAGGAGGGAGGGAGCTTTGGTAGGAAGGGAGGGATGTAGGGTGAGGCGGCTAGAGCAGCAGCGACAAGCAAGGAAGAGAGGAAGAGAGGGAGGAGAAAGACACAGAAGCAGGAGTGAGGAGGAGATGGGTAAATAACCTGAATGAAAGCGGAACGGGGGGGGAGGCAGATAAGATGCAGAGAGAACAAGAGAGAGACAGAGACAAGAGGTGGGAAAGAGAGCAGGAAAAGAGACAGAGGGGGAGGAGAGTGAGACTGCAGTTTGTGCTTGGTAGTCACAGCGCGTCCGTAAATCCAGCCACTGGTGCATCTAATTGGATTGCGGAGGGTCAGGTGGGTAGTGGTAGAGGGTGGGGCTTAGAGGAGAATGGAGAGGAGGAGGGGGAGAGTGGGAGGAAGAACGGGATGGCAGCGTGGAAGAGGGGTGATGGGGTGCAAAAGGATGCAGAGGCAGTCCAGGAACATGGGCAGGCTGCTGACGTCACGCTCGGTTATTGATAAGGAGGAGGAGAGGAGGCTGACTTTGACAGCTCACCCTGGGCTGTTTTCTGCATCAGCAAAATGGCTGCTTATGTCCAAGATTTAAGAAGAACCGTCTCCAGATTCACTTGTGCATCACCTTTGTGAAGGACAAACATTTCAGTGTGAATGGGCAGAATCACACCCTGGTAATAAATTCAAAATACAAGAGTGAGTCACTTAGCAGCGCTAATGTACAATGCAGCAGTGTGGCAAACACCAGCAGGAGCTTTACTGCACATCTTGGCTCAATCTGCAACAATAACTAATCACACAAATGTCCTTGCATTGCTCAAGTATTACTTTCAGTATTGACCTTTAACAGATCACCCTCCTCGTGTTGCAGGCTTACCAGAAAATACACTACAAGATACTATTTTAGTTTCTTCAACAATCACAGCCATACATTAGCAGGATCCATGCCCTCTAAACTTTCCGCTGAGTCATTTGATCCACATAGTTTATTGATCTCTCCTTTTCTACTCTCCTCTGTCATCGGCACCACTGCTAGCAGTGCAGGGTGTCACGCCTTTGTCTGAGACAGGCTGCTTTGTGCAGCCAATGGCACACGTGTAGACAGCAGGGTCGGTGGGATTATAAGAACAGGGGGTGCTTCATTGGTTGGTCAATGTGGCAGCAAGTTTGGTTGTAAACTGCTGTTTCTCTAAATGTTTCCTGTCCTAACCCACAGAGGGTGCCAGTGACACACATGTAATCTATGTACACATGAAGGACTAAACACTTGTAGTCCAAACAAATATGGTAACGCATGTTTTTTTAATATGATGCTAAAGGGAATAGATATATCCAGCATTTTATTTACATACACCGACAACATTCTTGTTCTTTTTTTTTTTTTGTTCTATCTCCAGCCATTCAAACCAGAGTGGTCACGACGTTGTTCATTCATTTATGCCAGATGATGGTATACATGCTAATAGTCACATCAGATCATTGAGATGATGTCTATGACTGAACACACCCTTTTCTCATCAGAGCAGGTGTCTCTTTGTATCATAGATCCAGTTATTAAGTGTCTCAGCACGTCTCTGCAGTCTAAGGAGTAATGCAGGTGCACAGCGACGCTCTGGTCTGCATTGGTCAGTTCAATGTGGAGCTTTGCATCAACATTTCCACAATTAAGGATATTATTTCAACATGTTTCCGTCTATTGAAATGACCAAGCTCAGGAAAACATTTTGCATTAAAATGTCCACCACGTGGCATGACATGGCATGTCCTCTTCTAAGACACTGAGCAGGGCTTGGATTTGGATTACACCAGATTTTTAAGATGCCTAAGCCTCCCTTAAGGACCCTCCAACGACAACAACAAAAAAGCACAGCGGGCTGAAAAGACATCACACAAAAGCAGAATGGTCGAGCCGCAAAATGAACAAGCTAATGGCGCCCTCTGCTGAGCGTAATGAGACAGTGAGGATTTAAAAAGCTGAAGGCATGACTTCACAGCCGTTAGTCTCAATAATGATACAAGGTCAAGACGAGAAGCGTTATCGAAGCTTGACATAGCATTGAAATGTCTAACTTAATGTGTAATGATGACAAGATTATATGGAAAACTAATATTTAATTTAAAATATTTATTCAATACTTTATTTTCACTTCATCATGTGCAATATTAACTTATTGTAATCAGCAATCAGTACCTAGTTTAAATAACTACAGTGCCTTTCTCTCTGCACATATCCCATATAATTGCACTCTACACATTCTTTAATATAATCTGCACTAGATTTGTATATTGTTGTATATTGTTAAATGCATTTTTTATTAGATTGTCTATTTTTTTTAAATCTTTTATTCTTTATTCTTCTGTATATAGCAACATTTTGTGTACAAATGTTTTGGTCGGCTGTAACATGGAAATTTCCCCGCTGAGGGATTAATAAAGTCGAATCTAATCTAATCTAATCTAATTTATGAACAGAGAGACTCAAAATACATTTGAAACAATGAACAAAGAGATTGCAGGAACACCATCACACCATCAGGTCTATTTTTAAAGCGTACAGTCAGCCATTTCCATGTGCATGAAATAACTGGGTGTTCTGAATGATGCACTTTAAAACGCAGCAGGTCCAATGGGTGTAACGAAGCTGACTCACACCTTCCTCCCCTCCACGCCTCTCAGTGATGTAAGCAGGGCCTTATTGCAGACACAGGACTGCAGCAGGACTCCTTCTGTTTCTCCTCTCTGACCCCACCTCACCACCGCCATCACCGCCCGCCTCCTTCAGGTGCACAGGGCTTGAACATGACTGCTGCAGTACCTGTGGACGGCCTGTGGTGGGAGCTTTAGCAGCAGGAGGAGAGCAGCTGGATTCGTCCTCCAGCTGCTGGAATGTCACGGCTCAGATTGATGGTGCGGCGGTAAATTCCCCTCTTACACACACTGTATTCATGGAAAGTCTGATGCTGATGTCTTGTACGGCACGTGGGCTTCTTTTGTCAGTGTATTACTACACTGAATGACAGGTATAATAAAATCACACAGCATATGTCAACATAACATTTTACCATTTCCTACATTTCCAACTGGCATAGCTGCAAAAACTGGAGGAACATTAATTCTGCTTTTTAGGTAACTTTTAATTTTATGTCAACTAAAGCTTGCTGCAAGATTGTAGCCTACATACTGCAGCGAACTGCCAATAGCTAGTAAGAGAATAAACTCTAAAGTAGTAAATAGGTGAAAAACTGTCTTGCACATTTCCGTAACAATTCACAGACAGGTTCTAGTGATTATTCCCAAGACTCTTAAATCCCTTGAGTTGTCACACTGCTGCAACCTCCTGAACAGACTTCAAACAATCATTACTTCAAGGATTTATCGCACCAATTCCTTGAAATTCCTCAGTGTGACTGCATGAGGTCAAAATGGCCGCCTTAGAAATAAGGTCAAATACACTTAAGACTGCCTCAATACCACCGAGACAAATCCTGGCACAATTCTTTCTGTAACTTACAACTGCACGACGTGAACTGAATCAAAACAAGGTGAGAGAGAAGGAACATCGCACTGAGAACACGAGCAGCTGATGGAGTGCGGCACTGTATGAATATAAATGTATTAATAATAGTGCAGGCTGGAATGTATGCTGGGGAGCATGTGGCATGCCTGCTCCAGCTAACATGCTTACTCTCCTCCCCTGCCTGCAGCAGCTATATTTAGCTCTGGTGGGATGCTGGAAGAAGCAGCCGTGACTGCAGAAAGTGAGATAGGGATGAAAGGTTTAACCCTTTGCAGCCGTGATGCCCATTAAAACACAGCAGAGAGCTCTACTCATGCAGGAGACTCCTTGCAAGAAAAGGCAAACTGAACAGGAGGCGGAGGGCTGGCAATCTGATTCCCCATGCAGAGATAGGATCAAACAAAAGGAATCTGGAACACTGCCCACTCAAGGCCAATAACCTTGTTTTCTGGAATGATAATTACTCTGACTTTATCATATAAATAGACCTCACTGTAGCTGAATATCTGCTGTAAAAAAAAAAGGCAAGCTCATTGTCTGCAATAGTACAAGCGTACTGCGGCAGATACCACCTGAAACAGCTCTTAGAAGAGATCCGACTCTGCAAAGATCTCATGTATCCGTAACAAAACAAGAGAGAAGAGAAACCTCTCCACAAATCTCAGAAATACTTGAATACATATAAACATATTACCATCTTCAACAGTAACACTTTGTTCCCCTTTGAGACACACAGTGAGAGTCTAAATGTCCAGCTACAAAATTCTGGAGGTAGTACTAAACCAACTGCTGCATCTACTATGAGCTGATTAAAAGATATGATGACCTTCAAGCCCGTGTAATTCTGCAGTGTCACCATCCAAGGTTATTTTTATAGCATTTTGCCTGTTTCTAGCAATCTGACAGTGAGATAGGAATGACATGCAGGGTTTCCAGCCAGGTTGAAGTCAAGGTAATATTGCTGGAAGTCTGTACATTGAGCCTAGCTGATGGATCGTCAGTTTGTCCAACCTCACAGGAACAGTTTTCTGATCTTAAAAATTGTATGAGGTTTTACATGTATACATGCAAGGGTGATCCAGCTGCCCATCACCAAATCCTTTGTGTTTGTAAAAAGGAGTTCCAAAAACTAGATTTTTTCCTTTAGAGTGTATCCCAAACTACCTTGACTTCACTAAACAGGCTGCTAATGTGAATATACTGGCTTTTCATATCAGTCCAGAAACATGACAGTTGATTCATACAGATTAACATACTAACTCAAGTTAGGGGTTCATCCCTCAACAAAAGAAGGTGGAGTTACAGGGGGAGGACACTTTTTGATGTGTGATAATATTGTTTAATACTGCAGCGACAATACTGAAGTGTATTATGCTAAGGCTGTATAGTCTCCTTGTGTGTGGTGAGTTTGTTAGTATTGAAGTATTTTAGCAGTTAGCGTTTGCATTAGCATCTAGCATTTGCACTAGCTAAACGGTAGCATCGGCACTGGAGCATCTCCTAAACCGGCCTGGGTCAGTTGAACAAGGCAGTGATGGTTGAATTAGCAGTTAGCATTAGCAGTTAGCTAAGTGGTAGCATCGGCACTGGTCACTACCTGGAGCGTCTCCTAAACAGGCCTGGGTCAGTTGAACGTGGCAGTACTGGTTGAATTAGCAGTTAGCATTAGCATTTAGCAGTTAGCTAATTAGTAGCATCATCACTGGTCACCACCTGGAGCATCTCCTAAATGGGCCTGGGTCAGCTGAACGTGGCAGTGCTGGTTGAATTGTGTAGGAGCAGTGTGAACTGGCACTAGGGGGGGGTGACTCTGGGACGCTAGAGTTCACCAGAGTTAGCTATACAGTTTCCATTTTCTGTTTCAAATTTTCCATATGGTATAAAAATCTATTATTATTGTGTTTATTGTGTCTTAAAAACTTGATGGTGTAAAAATACAAGTTGTGGGACTATGAAGACGCCTACCAATGCCATTCCTCTAGGCTCATGTGGCTAATGTTACCATTAACTTTGAATGTATGTGGACAGGTCAGAGCTCTGTGGAAATTAAGAGATGGTGGAAACTTAAAGACCAGTTTGAAATCAGTCAACAAGACTGGTTGGGTTACGGTTTTTAATGTCGCCTGTCGTTCAGTGCAACCTAAACTCAGCTGGTGTTTACATGTGTTTCCTTCTCTCCTACTCTCTGTGCTCACACATAGTGCCTTATAATACAGCCGCATTCCTATTAAAGTTGTTCTAATTTACATAGTATTTATGTTTTTGTTGTCAGACAACAGAAATAGTGACTGAAACATGAAGACTACATGTTTATCGGCAGTCAGTTCAGCTGTGCAGTGCGCACCACTAAAAAACTCGTTTTATAACCACAACGTCGTCTGACAAACTCATCATACACTAGAGTTAAAACTAATGGCTTTTATTTGACATGGAAATATTTAGTGACATTTCCATGTCAAATGATTGTGGTCCACTGTTTTGCCTCGTGTTGTCAATCACAGACACAGAGAGAGTCTTCTTCCTGAATGGGGCAAGGTCAACTGTACAGGACTAAAACCAGGAGTTACAAAGTCTTGATAAAAAAATTAACCCTTTTTTAAAACTTTAACATTTTTAACTGAATAATTGAAAGATACATTCTGAGCACGTGAGACTTTCATTTATTTGCTAAAAAGGGGCACAATATGGGACCTTTAACAGGTACTGCTAACATAGGCCCTAAATATTGAGTAGTCTTTGCCCACTGAATAAAAAAATAAGTTTTTATTGAACGAATTGCTCATTATAATACTCTGGCTGGGGCTCCATCTTGAATGATCTATGTGCCCAGGGTTCATTTGATAGGTCAAATATATGCATGCTAAGCAGACATGATTTTAAAGTGGCCTCTGCACCGTCTTCCACAGGCGCCCATAATCGTAAGCAACAGAAGGTTAGTCAGGAAAGAGGTCTTTTTTCACTAAACTCTTGTTTTTCTATTCTATTGACAGTCAGTGCCAACAAGGGCAAACTTGGGGGAACAAGCAGAGCGAAACACATCCTGACCTCATTGATTTATCCATTAAAAAAAAACAACACACATTTCACCTGCATGTGGTAAAAGTGGTTGTTACCGGTGAAGAACAATGTTTAGATGTAGGGCACGCAAACGGATGGGTTCAGCAGTAAGGGGCTGAGAATGAGGCCATGTCCCAATGCCCCCAACCCCCTTCCAAAAGCACAACAGCATCTCTTCTCACCACAGCACAACAAAAGGAGCAGAGAGCAGCACTCACCTGGCAGTCGAAATCTTGAAAGTTGCGTGCATTCTGCAAGGAAAAGTAAAAGAGAGTCAAAATGTAGAATAGACCTACAGATGCCACATTGCAGTGTAAATCCAAAAACCTTGTTTGTATAATGGAGGTTTGTTCATTGTGTCTTACATTAACACCATTAATACTGTAGTTTAACAGTGTAGGAACTAAACTCTTTGCTGGATGGTGCAGCGTTAGTCTTTATTGAATCAGCAGGATGCTCGAGAGGAGATGGGCAGAGAAGCATGAGTGGGCAGCAGACAACAGAGAAGATTCTAATGGGATTCATTTGTAGGTACAACATGCGCATGGGTTTGGAGGCAGATGGTGGCTACAGAGCCGTCCCTTTCTTCTTTCTGCTTACATAGCTGTGTCGTACAAGTCATGGTAAAATCATGTTTGTAGCCAATCTACAGTCCTCCATTACTTCAATTTCAGATAATGATGAGATTTGATGGAGCTAGCGTAAAGGAATATAAAGGCTTTAAGATAAGTACACCTCGGGCACCCTGATAGCCTAACGGTTATGTCGCGTGACCCAAGTGCAGAGGCGTAACAGCTGTCCTGGGTTTGATTCCGACCTTGGGCATTTACCGCATGTCCTTCCCCACTTCCGAATAAATAAAGGACCAAAAATAAATCTTAAAATAAATAAAAAAAAGATAAGTGAACCTCAACATGTAAGCAACATTTCTGAAACACCACCTCATATCCCTTCGCATGTAGACATGCTAGTTTTGTAAAGAGCAGACAGGATGGTACTCTTATTATGATGGTACTGTAATGTTGATGGTACTGTACTGTATCGAAAATGAATGGTCTGCTCATGAAAGAGGATTGTTAGTTTTACTTTTATGATTTTAATTTGTATGTGATTATCTTATCTGTAAGTGTCTGTTGTCTTGTGGTGTTCTGTGTTATGTGTGGACCCCAGGAAGAGTAGCTTATGTCATTGACATTAGCTAATGGAGATCCGAATAAAATCCTAAATCCTAAATTTTTGAGAAGAAAGTGCCCACACGATTAATGTTTAACATGTTTAAAGTCTATTTACAAAGCACCCTCATACCAGTAAGCTGCTTCGACATGTTGAAGAGAGTGATGGGGAGGGTTTTTAATAAATTAGCAGCTTATTCCATATAACCTGATGCAGCTCTGCCTACATGGATGAGACCAAACATAATGACCATCAGCTGTTGGACTCCACAAGACCACTGAAGGTACCCAGTAGTATCAGATGCAAAGGCATCAGCAGCAAATCCTTCAAATTTGTGAGTGGTGAGTTGGACTTCCTGTTGCCTATAATCACATTATAGTTGGCTTCAAAAGAAAACAACACATATATTCATAACCCCTGCTGATAATACATGTTTGATTGGTCTTAACTGTTATTATGGTAACTTTGCTGCTGCTGCTGACTGTGCTTATTTCTTCTGCTTTCCTAGCTGCATGATCAGTTAAAATCATGTATCATCAGTATGGTAATCAGAACCTGCTTCTGCATAGAACCAAAAAGAAAATGAGGATCCTCTTTCATCACTGTTATCATATCATCATCTCCATCTGCTTTCAAGACTCCTGGTTTAACTTCTTAATGAGCTGGCCACTAGGTGGAGTGAGAGGTCAGTGCCAGTCTCCTTGATTCAGATGATTTTTATGATGCATGTTCCCCACCCCGTCTAACCCGCACATGACATTTACCTTAACGAGTGTAAAACCCTGACAAAGCTAAATGTTCTCCTGCTCGTTCTTCAGGACCACCATTGAGGCAACATAAACCCCTCAGACCTGATACATCACTCCTCCTGTGAGGCTCTGCACCCTCCTCACTGTTCCCCAGGAGAAAACAAAACACTCCGATGTAAACAGCCTCTTTCTAATCAGTTAATCAGCTGTTGTGATAAGGCTGGGAAGAGAAGGAGGCCAGAAGAGGACAGGAGGAGCTTTGATCTGCCATTTGGCGGTTTCTTTGCCTCTTCTGTCTGCTCTCTTCGTCGCTCACTTGCTAGAGTCTTCAAGCTTTCAGAAAAAAAAGAGGAGCGATGAATTTCTTCCAGCTTCTCTTTTGATCTGTCTTTGTTTTTGCTGGACTGTTTTCTGTGACTCTTACATTATACGCCCCCTTCTCTTCTACTCTATTGCCTCATTCTGTCTACAACGTCTTTTTTTTTTTTTTTTAAATCGACTTGCTCTCTCGTTTTTTCCCCTTCTTTTCCTTTCCCTCTCGACGGTTGAGCAGATATGAATAATTCACTTTGATGAACGAGACTGCAGAGTGTGCATGCCTAGTATATTAGTGTATGTATTTGCCAAGGAATGCCATAGTGGGAGCTGATTCACTTATAGAGCACAAAACACGTCTTTTTACTTTGTGTGTGTGGTTATACAGATGTTTTCAGGTGCACAGCCGAGTGTCTGCTGTGTTAGCGGCTTGTTGTCGTCTCGTTCTCACCACAACTCACCTTATTGGTCAGCAGTGGCTTGATCTCAGTCAGCTGTACATCCTGCAGCTCATCCATCTTCCTGTCTGGTCACTCTAAACCACTCTGTCCAACAAGAGAAGGAGAAAAACATTATACTCTCCATTAATAAGTAAGAGCAGTTGGTCAAGCAACATCGCACGCACAAAAACACTGCGGCCACTAAGATTGCTGTGGGAAAAAAAACATGCACATCAAGCAAAAATTATGATTTACTTTTCAAAATGACTAAATAAAAACATCAGAAGATGTCTATCTGATGTTTAATGTGTTTTTAATGGCAGCTCTGTTCGCTGCAACTAATGATAATTGTCATTATTGATTCGGATATTGCTTTATAACTCGATTCATTCTCTGGTCTCTAGTGAAAAATGCCCTTTACAATTTCCCAAAGTCCAGCGTGACACATTCAAAGACTTTGTTTTGTCTGAGCAGTATGGGGTTGAAAGCATCTCTCTCTCCTGGGTGTCTCATCCTTTCAACTCCATATTGGCACACTGTGATACCTATGTGATGATACCAGAGCCGGGGATGGGAGATAGAGAGGTCGTTTTCTCAGTTCTTGAAGAAAGGGCACACTTCCAGTCCACACAGGTGGTGTGCAAACAAGCACACACACAAAGACGGATCAGGCCAGGTTTAACAAGAAGCTCTAAAGCCCACCTCATTTGTTTTCCCCTTGAAACCAGCCGCTTGTCCCCGCACATAATTACTGAACAAGAACATTGACACAAAAATGTCCCCCTCCCCCACTTTCCCTGAAACGGTACCTCTTCGGCCTTGCCTGTTTGCACAAGGTGAGGACAGGAAGTAGCATTGAATTACCCGGCTGTGCCCAGGAGCGTGGCTCAAGTTGCAAATAACAACAGATGGAGCCTCTGCCTCTTCTAGGTCAATGCTTACAACTGGAAGACAAAGCCACATCAACCTGTACTGCACAACAAACAGCCTTGATATAAAAAGGACAAGCATTTATCAGAACAAATGCACATGATGCTACCGAAAACATGCAAGAAGTAATGGCAAATGCAGCTGGGCAGAGGACTAACAGCTAAGCACGACACCTGCAATCACTTCCTGACTCAGCGCCAACCCTCCTGTAATGACCTTGAGCTGCTGGTATCAGATAACCTTCACGTTGGTTAGCGAAGAGTCCAGCAGCAAACTTAGAGCGGGAAACACCAGCAATAATGACATCACGCCATGTCTGTATTATGAGCAGCTTCATCCTCTGATTGCTTGACAAAGGTCTGAACAGACATCTGCCTGTTGACGCATGAATCGGGTCAGGGGTCGTCCCGCTCTGGCAACAGCCGGCACCTCGCTTAGAAACAACCAGATAAAGCAGATGGGTACAACTGAGCACAATCCTCAAATTACATAAAACAGGCCTGAAAAAAATGTAGAAACATCCAGTGTTGGAAGTACTCAGCGAGCAGAAACGGGGAGTGAAAACATGCCCGGTAAAATCCCTGCTGACAAATCCGGCTCAAGGGTGGAACTAAATAATATTTAGACAACTGAACAAGGAAAAAAGAAAAACAAATACTCTGAATGCTTGAGCAGATTGAGCGTATTGGCCGGATCAATCCAACACTTCCTCAGGCTGTCACAGAAAGTGGGATGGAGGCAAAGACTGCTTTAATTGTAGCTGGCTAGCCGGGCAATTCAGGTGTTAAGGGGGACGGGGGTCAGGGCAAGCTTAAACTGACAGACTGACTGGGTGGCTTTCACAGCCCAACCCCACTGACCTCTAATACTGGGTTAGCAGGGCAACTAAGCACCTCGTCTCCCCTCCCTCCCATCATAACCTTCTTCCTCTGCCTTCCACCTGACAGACAGATGTGCCCCCCAGGGGTCCTGCCGATCCCTTAGTTAATTTAAATACAAGACACTTGTGCTCAAAAAGGATTCATACTCAGTGAAGGACCTAGGATCCCTAATCTATCTCTATACATACCGGTGAGCAGTGATTCCTAACACGTCTCTGGGGGTCATCAGCTGGAAAGCTCCCTTCAACGGTGTTTCTCCTACTTAGTCCCACGACACCTCCAGGAGGCTAGATGGTGAACTCTGGCGTCCCAGAGTCACCCCCCCTAGTGCCAGTTCACACTGCTCCTACACAATCCAACCAGCACTGCCACGTTCAACTGACCCAGACCCGTTTAGGAGATGCTCCAGGTAGTGACCAGTGCCGATGCTACCACTTAGCTAACTGCTAATGCTAATGCTAACTGCTAATCCAACCAGCACTAGATTCTGTTGTGGAATTGTGCAACAAAAGAAATGAATTTTAAGTGGTAGTTATCAAGGTAGTGGAATAAGATGGCATGCTGAGCTTATTTCTAGATTCCCCCCAGGAAACTAGCGGAATATAGCCTGTGTAGTGTATTTGTGGCCAAACCGCCTTGTGGATGCCCGATCCCGTCAGATCTCAGAAGCTAAGCAAAGTAGAGCCTGGTCAGTACCTGGATGGGAGACCGTGAGGGAACACCAGGAAGCCTGGGTGAATGCAGTGTGAGAGTGAGTGGTTGGTGGTGGTCAGAGGGGCCGATGGCGCAGATTGGCAGCCTGGCTTCTGTCAGTCTACCCTGTTAAGTTTAACCTGGTGTTTGCAGTGACTGATAATTGCGTGGCCCAGTTTAAGTTTTTGCTTGATTACATGTTATTTCTTTGCAGTAGCACCACTGGCATCTAACTAATTCTTGCCTTGAAAATGTGGTCAGGGAAACTAGCTTGTTATAGTTAAAGATGCTACTTAAGTATATTATAATTTATTAACAAACAGCTGTAAAAATTATACTAAAGCTGTTTTATTCGGCCTAATAAGTCTCTCTGTGTTCTCAGGTTTATGGTGGACAGTGATGTGGTGGGATGCTGTTGGATTGAGCTTCCCAAAGGCAAGTACAGACTGCGTGAGGAGAAAAGCGTGACGGATAATTCTCAGCACCCAGGCAAGGTAGGTCTAGTTTGCATTTTACTTGAGACAACCTGCTGTGTCAGTAAATCAAATGGCTCCAATGCTGCGTTGGCCAATGATTCAGAACTTTCTCCTCTTGTGTTCGTCCTTCAGGTGTCTTTGTGTCAGTATGAAGTGGATGTGGGGTGGACAGATCTGATAAGTCACCCGGCAGAGGGAGAATGGCAGAGGATTGCGCCGCTTAGGGTCCTCAGCTTTGATATCGAGTGCGCAGGAAGAAAAGGTGTGATTTGTTTTTAGCTTTCGGCATTCTTGCCATGCAGCAGACCAACACATGACCGAGGCCTGCTCAAACCTGATGGAAAATCAAATGCAGTTTTTGACTCGGGCGTTGACCTTTTTCTTTCCAGGAATCTTCCCAGAAGCAGACAAGGATCCTGTGATTCAGATAGCATCTATGGTGCAGCGGCAGGGTGAGACGGAGCCCTTCATTCGCACCGTATTCACCCTGCAGTCCTGTGCCAGCATTGTTGGCTCCCAGATTTTGTGCTTTACTCAGGAGAAAAAGTTACTGCAGGTAAACACACACTTCTAAGCTGATATATTCTGACTTGTTTTGTTTTGTTCCTAGATATAATGTTGTGCTGTTGTTATTCTGTCTTTGGGTGAACAGAGCTGGGCAGAGTTTTTGAGGACGGTGGACCCAGACATCATTACTGGATACAACATCCAGAACTTTGACTTTCCCTACTTGATCAACAGGGCAGCTAATCTAAAGGTTAGAGATTGATTTTGATCCAATGCTAAGGCCTAAAGTATTCTTGGCAGAGAAAGCCTGAAAACTTGTGTGTAAGATTTCTCTTGCTTTACTTAAGTTCTCCCTTCTAAGTTTGGACTTGTGTTTTCTTCTCTATTTAATAATGCATGTTTTTTGTGTGTGTGTGTGTTCAGGTGAATTACTTTCCCTACTTGGGCCGCGTTCGAGACACCAAATCAGTTTTGCGAGACTCAAATTTCCAGAGCAAGCAGATGGGCCGCAGAGAGAACAAG
Organism: Chromis chromis; assembly: GCA_900302755.1. Classification (NCBI taxonomy): domain Eukaryota; kingdom Metazoa; phylum Chordata; class Actinopteri; family Pomacentridae; genus Chromis; species Chromis chromis. Next base: position 32,127 of record OMNN01103252.1, read on the forward strand.
ACCATTAACATGGAGGGCCGAGTTCAGTTTGATCTGCTGCAGGTCAGCGCGTACTATTCTAAATGCTAATTTAACAATCTGAGTTACTCCACAGATCATATGTGGTGCTCTGTGTAGGTAAGAATGTTTTCAGGAATAAGACACTGAACTTCGTGTGTTTCTTTCAGGTTCTCCTCAGAGACTATAAACTTCGCTCGTACTCTCTGAATGCCGTCAGTTTCCATTTTCTACAAGAACAGAAGGAGGATGTGCAGCACTCCATCATCACTGATCTGCAGGTAAGGCACAAACCAGTTGCCTTTTCATTAATCAGTATTTAAATTTATGGCTCATTCTTTGCAATGTTGAATTGTTGCTGTCTTTTTCCCCTCCCTCTCAGAACGGAAATGAACAGACACGTCGTCGTTTGGCCGTCTACTGCCTGAAAGACGCTTACCTCCCACTGAGGCTGCTGCAGAAGCTCATGTGTGTGATTAACTACATGGAGATGGCCAGAGTGACCGGTGTGCCTCTCACATACCTGCTCTCAAGAGGACAGCAGATCAAAGTCGTCTCTCAGCTGCTGCGACAGGTAAAAAAAAAGAAAAGAAAGGCAAACATGGGTACTCTCATTTGTTCTCCCCGTATTTTTCGGACTACAAGGCGCATTAAGCGAAACAAAACAGTCAGATAAGTCAAACTTTATTCAACTTATTCACAATAACTCTCAACATTGTTCAGTTGTTACACATAAAATACAAAACAATACACTCACTTTTTGAAATCCGCTTCGTAAGCATGTCTGTGTGTAAGCAGGTGCCATTTTGGGGTCCTTTTACACACACCATAATATTATGTTGAAGCACAGTACGTATTACTCCGCGAGGCTCCTGACTACGGTAGCCGTAATGCTCCGACAATCCATCAAGCGGTGCGGCTTCGTAGCTTACCAAAAGTCGTACTAAAACGTTTTGACAGGTTTTTGAGCACCGTGTACCACATAAAATCGGTTAGAGGTCAGTAAGCACAACCAGAATTAATAC